>PITA01010089.1:0-73854 GCA_004023965.1 Spilogale gracilis
CAGCCCTCAAATTATTTCACAACATCCACCCGAAGTCTAAGTGAGCTCTGAAATGGCCAAAACAACATTGACCAGAGAGAAGAAAGAGATGGAAAACTGGGAAAAACCACAAAATGAAACATCAGTCACTAAACAGTCCAAGGGAGACTGTACATTCCTCAAAAGGGTTTGCAGAAAAAAGAGCTCAATGAATTAAAACACTACTACTTGTCACTTAAAGGTTCTAAAAATCACACAGCAAGTTCTCACAATTCCACTAGGTCTCATAAATTTAGGAGAATCAGTTTTACCTACCAAAGTTATATAAAACAGCCTACATTGATTCTTAATTATAATTAGGAAAAAATAATTTATTAGGCCTCTTCATCCTTATTTGGACTTGAGGTTTTTCAATAATGTCCCTAATGATACAATCAGAAGTCCCTTTTTTAAAATTTTCAACTCTTGAGATGCCTGGGTCGCTCAGACGGTGAAGCATCTGCCTTCAGGTCAGGTCATGATCCCGGGGTCCTGGGATCAAGTCCTGTATCGGGCTCCCTGCTCAGCAAGGAGCCTACTTCTCCCTCTGCCTGCCGCTCTCCCTGCTGTATGTGCTCTCTCTCTCTCTGATAAATAAAATCTTTAAAAAGTAAAGATAAATAAAAATTAAAAACGTCAACTCTTTAAGGCAACATTAGGAAATAGTTGTATATAAGCAAAAGGTCAAGAAATCTTTCTATACGCTTCATTAAGACATGCACAAATTAACAGGTACTGCAGTAGTTCTTAGAGAGCCCTGCTGAGTTGTCAGGCACTATGCAAAGGCTGGGCTAATATCGCAAGGAACAAAATGGATACTGTCCTTGCCTTCAATGTTTACAAGCCATTGTTGGTCTTTATGAACTGCCTATTGAAGTCTCTGGTGTGTTTTTCTGCTGAAGAGAGTATCTTTTTGCTTGTCGCTTTATATAAACATTTCATATAGTAAGAATAGTAACACTTTATCATAAACAAAAATTTAAAGAAAATCTAAACAATGGCTTAAACAAGTCAAGATAATTCTGAAGCATGAGTAATTCAGTTAAATTTATCATATCTACTACTGCCTCACCTTCAAGAATATCTTTCACCTCAGGAGACATTTTGCAAGATGGTTAAGAGCACAGGCTTTCTGAGACACGTGGTCTGGTTCTGAATCCCAGCTCTGCCACGTTTGCCAACTTCCATTCGGGCATGTTACTTAACCTCTATCTGCCTCAACTTTATTTACTGCAAAACGGAGATAACTTAAGCACCTGATTCACATGGTTAGTTTGAGGATGATGTAATGATGCACACAAAACACTTAGAGTAGGTCTGGCAGATACTATGTGCTCAGTAAGTGTTACCTATTTTCAGTGGTGCATTAGTGCAGGCTAACAAAAGCTTGAGTGAGAGCTGACTGTTGAATTTTCAGGATTTTGTTTGCCAATTTTTAAATAGAAACATCATTAAAAATTAAATTACATAAAACTACAATTATATAAACTACATTAAAAAAATAATAAATATCCAAAAGTCATCACTAATTGTCTTACTACATTTTACTGTTACCTATGATCATGGATTTATTTGCATCTACTGCATCATTGTATGTATATAATAGTGTGCTACTGCACAGCTCTTTCCAATCTGTAGTCAATGAGGTCAAGTTGGTAACCTGAAATTCACCATGGTGAAAGTATTTACACCAGAGAAAAGAGCACATGCTATAAATTAAGACTTTCTTTTTCCCTCACTGGGTCAAATATTTGTCAATGCACCCCTGCCTGACATTTGAACAATTGTTATAGTAAGTCATCTTTAATTCCTTTGTTTTTCACAGGAAAAAAAGGAAAGGGTGTCAAATCAAAACATTATCTCTAGTATACTTCTTATCCCTATTGGTACTACGTATGCAAACTTGACTCTCAAGCTCAGGTTCCTTTTCAAAACTGTGTGCCTAAAGGACTACATACCTTTGTCTATAATTTCACCAGACAGGAATCTTGCCTTTTCTGCACTGCCAAAACCAGAGGGATTCAGTATTCTTTAAAAATAACAAGGCTAGGGGCGCCTGGGTGGCTCAGTTGGTTAAGCCACTGCCTTCGGATCAGGTCATGATCCCGGAGACCCTGGATCGAGTCCCACATCAGGCTCCCTGCTCGGCGGGAAGCCTGCTTCTCCCTTTCTCACTCCCCCTGCTTGTGTTCCCTCTCGGGCTGTGTTTCTCTCTGTCAAATAAATAAAATCTTAAAAAATAATAAATAAAAAATAACAAGGCTAGGGGCGCCTGGGTGGCTGAGTTGGTTAAGCGACTGCCTTCAGCTTGGATCATGATCTCGGAGACCCTGGATCAAGTCCCACATCGGGCTCCCTGCTCGGCAGGAAGCCTGCTTCTTCCTCTCTCACTCCCCCTGCCTGCGTTCCCTCTCTGGCTATGTTTCTCTCTGTCAAATAAATAAAAATCTTAAAAAAAAAAAATAACAAGGCTAATGGTTAGCTATGAAGGCCACCTTAAGGAGATAAAAGCTAAGTGCCAAACTGTCATCAGATACAGTCCACACATCTCTTAAAATTGTTTTGACCTGCTGACATTACTTAGCAACTCAAGTCAATATCAAACAGGCCCACAGTCAGTATAACTGAAACACAAATATTAACTTCCAAAATAATGGTCAAGTACACAACTGCCTTCCAACTGCTCGTTGCATGCCATGTGTATATGTTTCTATTGCTTTAGGTACATACACAAACAGTGTGCTCACAGGGACCAAGTAAATGTTTCAATTTATGTTAAAAATGTGGTAATTTTACACTGTGCAAAATGAAGCTTGCCAAGGAAACAGGTTGGCTGGGCCCTTGAGACTTAACCTACTTGGTAGGACCAGGAGGAAGGGGAAGCACAGCACATGCATCTATTTGAGTGCTTACGTAGCACAAGGATTCTCATAGGGCAGCATGATTAAGTGAAAAAAACATTAAACTAGATATAAGAATATCTGAGCTCCAGTTCCAACTCTGTTGCTAACTAGCTCTATGAGCTTAATAGTTCTGAACTTAATTCTCAGACACAAAATGCAGGAGCTAAATTATACAATATCAGTTCTATGATTCTGCTCTATCATTCTGAATAAATATGCTGTCACTATAAAAAGAATCTTTCCTCTCAGCCTAGCCTACTATGGTAACATAGTTTTATTAAGCTGACTCAAATTTAAATATCACATAAAAAGAAACATTTACATTTAATGTGAAGACATAGAAATCTTATGAATGTCTTAATTCTCCAGTTACACAACAACTTTTACATTCTTAGGGTTATACAAACACAAAGACAAATGCATGAACAGAAGAATGCTTTTTTCCCTTCTATACCTTTCAATAAGCTCAGTCCAGAACTTCCATCAAACAGAAAGAATTCAATAAAACTTGTGGGAAAACTGTATATTAGGGATGTTGAGGATTTAAGTCCACAACATTTCTATAGTCTATCTCATTTACATGAGCCTTAAAGAGAAAAGGAGGGCCTTCTACCTCTGGGCATGATAAATTAACAGAGGCTAGATTTATTCTACCACTTTAGAAAACAATTTTTGTCTTTAGAAAGAGAGACAAAATTTATGAAACCACAGTTTTTAGACATGAGACAATGGGCAGAACAGGTAAGAATGAACTTTGAGAAAAGGGAAACAAACAAGGTGAGTCCTAGTGTCACCCCAGCGTACTACCTGGGGGGAGCTTCCAGGCTACAATGTGTTGGGGCAGGGGGGTGCAGCAGGGATGGGAGGAGGGAGGGGAGAAGGCCAGCAGTCTCCCTCAGTTGAGAAGACAAATTTAATCTGAGGAGGTTAAGGCAACTAGAATTTGAAGGGCAGAGAACCAAAAACACTTCACAAGGTAAACTCTACACATAGGTAAGAGGCTGTATCTTTATCTAAGTACTATGTACATCATACATAAGGAAACTCACAGAAGTCGGGTAAAAAACCACCAGAAAGCGCAGGCAAAACACAAATGGGTGCTGCCTCTGTACTGGGGAAAACCGGCCCTACACTAAAGCCTGCTCTGGTTCTGTCTGACAAGACCTAACAAACAGCCCCTGACGTGATCAGTCTATTCAAAGTACTTAACTGTATCACAAAACAAAACTCAGAAACACTTAAAACAACCCATTAAAAAATTTCAGCACAAATAAATAAAATAAACAATTTATTGAACTGTGACCTATATAAAAAATTCCCAGACATGTAATAAAGCTAGAAAATAAAACCTATAATGAGGAGGGAAAGTAATCAAAAGAACAGAGCCAGAATAACAAATAATAGTAGTAGGCAAAGATATTAAAACAGCTATTTAGTATGTTAAAAAAGATAGAGGAAACTATATTAAGGAAAGACCTGGAAGACACAGAAGAAATTTTTAAAAACCCATACCAGAGGCCCCTGGGTGGCTCAGCTGGTTAAGCAACTGCCTTTGGCTCAGGTCATGATCCTGGAGTCTCAGGATCGAGCCCCGCATCGGGCTCCCTGCTCAGCAGGAAGCCTGCTTCTCCCTCTCTCACTCCCCCTGCTTGTGTTCCCTCTCTAGCTGTGTTTCTGTCAAATAAAATTAAAATCTTTAAAAAAATTTTTTAAATCAAAAATTAAAAAGACCCAAACTAAAGTTCTAGAGATGAAAAATACACTGGGCTGGATTCACAGCAGATTAGATATTAGAAAAGGTCAATGAACCTGAAGATAGTAACTCTAGTTAGGTTAAAAAACTGAATTCAGAAATACCTAAAGTTCAAAATCCTCAGTAGAGATTCATTCATCCAACCACTTAAGAAACAAAATAATTAGGGACACCCGGGTGGCTCAGTCAGTCAAGTGTCTGACTCTTGGTTTTGGCTCACACTGTGATCTCAGGGTCATAAGATTGAGCCCCATGTCAGACTCCATGGTCAGAGGCAAGTCTGCTTGAGATTCTCTCCCCCTCCCTCTGCTCCTTACCCTGTTCACATGCTCTCCATCTCTCTTTCTCTCCCTCTCAAATAAATAAATCTCTAAAAAAAATTAGTGTCTACAATATGCCAAAAATAATAAATACTGAAGGTTTAAAGCACTTAAAAAATGTTTCATACAGTTTCCCAACTTAGTTTTACATACCTCAGAAGTATTCAATATTCCCTTATTTGATGATCTTATAAACAAATATGCAGTTTGTTTTCCTTAATCTCCCTAGTGTATTTCCATATCATCTTTTACTATTAGGTACTGAAGTAAGTATACTCTAAGTATGGAGTTAGTTTATAATCTAATACAAAGAAAAAGAAATTATACGTTAATAGGGCTCTACCATAATTTCTTTATTCCTACTTGTTAGAGAAATAGACTATATAAACAAGCTAAGGGATATAGGACACACTGGCCTTACCGGGTAAAGGTATAAGACTCGTAAGATACTTTATTCATACTGAATGTAATGCACCTTAACTGTTCCAGAATTCAGTCTTACTGGTTTTCCCTTACAGACTGAGACTTCCTAAAGGAAAGCAACATCATCTTTTTCATCTTTGTGTATGTCATGGGAACCCAATAATTCATTAAAAATGAATGGAAAAATTAAGTCATATAAGAAATAAAACAAACAGGAACTCTGTCTAAGGACAGCACTTCTTAGAGACCATTATTACATTTCTCTGCCCTATTCAAGTCAGTGCCTTCTCGCCCCAGTGGATTTTGCCCAAGAAGACAGCCTGCAAGTATACAATCAAATCAGATGCTGAAAATGATAGCTGAGGTCCTAATGAACCACCTCAGCCATAAACGACCACACAAACCGAGGATCTGTGAATTGTTTATGAAAGTGGCAGATGGTCTGTTAGGGCAATGCCACTTAATAACCACAATACTGCTTATAAATTACACCTTTCAAATCACATGGAAGAAGCTTTTCTCAAAAACCAGCTCTGTCTCATCATATACATAACATTTAAGAATTTTCTTCTTTTAAACTTCTCACTTTATTTGTGGTGGTATTTATACTTATTACAGAATCAACAGATACTTTTTTAAACTGTTAATTACAGAGATTTAAAAAAAAACCCTCCCCCCCTAGAGCTGCCATTAATAGTTTTGTTTCTATCATTCATATTTCTATGTTTTAATACAGGTTTTTTGGTTTTTTGTTTTGTTTTGGTTTGGTTTGGTTTTTAAGATTTTATTTATTTGACAGAGAGAAACACAGCCAGAGAGGGAACACAAGCAGGGGGAGTAAGAGAGGGAGAAGCAGGCTTCCTGCCGAGCAGGGAGCCCGATGTGGGACTCAATCCCGGGTCTCCAGGATCATGACCTGAGCCAAAGGCAGTCGCTTAACCAACTGAGCCACTCAGGCGCCCCAATACAGGTTTTTTTTTATAAAAAGTCATACATGCTAGTCTTCTGTCTTTTCATTTTCCTTACTAATATGTCAGAGAAATATTATAGGTAAATACTTAGAGATCTCACTCATATTCTTTATTTGTTTAACATGGAAGTATCAAATTTTATTCAACTATCCCCTACTGAGGGTCATTTGGGTTATTTCCAATATACTGCTGTTATAAACAATGTCACAAAAATATCTTGAATTCTAATTGTTGAAAAGATTCTAAAATTTTGGTGGGTCAGAAAGTAAATGTGCCTTCAGCAGTGACTACTCTCCCCCAAAGATGGTAAGAAATCACATGTCACAAGCAGTGCAAAGGGTAGTGTTTCCCTATATTCTTGCCAGTACTCGATGGTATACTAAATGCTTTTGGAAGATAATAAGAGTACAAGTGGTTACTAACTTTCAAAATATATACTGTTTCTAACTTTTTGCTAAAATCTTCTAAAATTTCTCAACAGACTTGCCCACTGTCAAAATTGTGTCGGTTGTCTGCAATTAACCAACGAGCAGCAGGAAGTATACTTAAAAGTTCCAAACAACCAGCTTATAACACATTTTCTCCTACAAACGTTGTTTAAATAAACATTGTGTAATCTGGGCTAATACAGACTTGTATTTTTTAATTTAAAAAATGGTAAAAAAAAAATATTGATAGACAATATACACTGACATTTTGTGGTTAATCTAGAATAATTAAAATATGTAACATCGGATCTATTTTTTTAAGTTTCATAAATACATACAACAGCAGAGCTCCTATTGGAAATACATTTTCCAAATTACATCCTTCCCAACCATATACTTACCTGCTGTTGTCATAGAGAAAACCGAGGACACTGGGACACCCAGAATATATATATAGGAGCACGGAAGGAGCTAGAGAGAGGTAAAATGTGTGTAAAGAAGTCCAAAAGATGAGGAACAGAGTCAGGCCACCACTCATCTAAAAACTTCTATCTCCCAACTTCCCAGAAATACCAAGCAATAAGCTCCCTCTCTTTTTTTCTCCACTCTTCCCTACTTTACAGCTCTACCTTGCCCACATACCATATGCCCATTTGAGTTATGAGTAAACTTTTCATCCCTTCCACTGCCATCCCTTCTATCCACTCTCTGAACGTATTAGAATTGAGGTCACCTAGCATCCTATTCTCCTCTTTTCAGTTCTGATCCACAGCAGAAGGGAAGGGTCAAGATTCCAGCCAATCCTCAGAATGCAGGCTAAGAGGAATGGGTAAATTACAGGGTGCTCTGTGGCCCAGATCCACCTTCCTGGAGCCTGCATCTGGTAGCTAACCAGTTAACAGCCAAATACCCACGTGCTGATAAAAAAAAGCTGCAGCCAAATTGACACTGGACCTTTCAAGATGGAGGAATATTGTAATCGCATATTATATTCCAATTTACATTAAGCCCAATCTAGTTCTTACAGCCCCAGAACATTCCTGAGCCCGTTGCACGCAATTTACCATCACTGACATAACACTGGTCCCTCAAATATATAAACATAAGGGGCGTCTGGCTGGCTCAGTCAGAAAAGCATGAGACTCGTGATGTCAGGGCTGTAAGCTCAAGACCCATGTTGGGTATAAAGATTACTTAAATCGTTTTAAAAAAATCAAATCCAACACTGAAAATTCAGCATTCTTCCTGCATGTCTAGAATGCCATTACAAGTTCTAATATTGCTTCACTTCCTCCACTCATTCCTTCTGTATTATTTTCCTTATTAATGCTCTAGTAAAGCCAAGGCTCTTCCATTATGTGACTTAGAATCACCCAATGAAAGCATCCCTTCCATCTACAGCAAATAAAAAAGGAGACCAAGCAACATGGAGAACGGGAAAGCAGGAGACCTCAGTTTCAATCTTGCTTCTCCATTTGCTTGTCCTACTTCTCTGAACTCAAGTTTTCTTAAGGATAAAATTAAAGGACAGAAAATCAGCACACTCAGTGGTTCTATCTTTCCCATTCCAATTCTCAAAGGTGGGTGGGTAAGAAAGCAAGCGCAGGGGCCCCTGGGTGGCTCGGTGGGTTAAAGCCTCTGCTTTCGGCTCAGGTCATGATCTCAAGGTCCTGGGATCAAGGCCCACATCAGGCTCTCCGCTTGGCAGGGAGCCTGCTTCCTCCTCTCTCTCTGCCTGCCTCTCTGCCTACTTGTGATCTCTCTCTCTGTGTCAAATAAATAAATAAAATCTTAAAAAAAAAAAAAAGAAAAGAAAAGAAAAGAAATGAAAGCAGAAGTAGGATTACATGCAGAACTATCCAATAGCTGTTACCTTGGGAGACAGGGAAGAACATGGGAAGGGAAAAACAAATCCAAGCAGTTTAAACAATCCCCCAGAATGAAGATGCTTCAAAAGTGAACACCACTATCCTTAGTCCTGAGGCTGCAGCTCATCTCAGATTCAAACTATGGCCAACCAGAAACTGTCTGTTCACATTCATCACTACAGTGAAGAATTAAAAGTACTATGAAAGAGATCTTCCATATAATCAGAGATGTAAGGAGGAGGCTTGAAGGACACAACATTTAGGCCTTTCCTCAAAATTAGATGTTGGGGGGGAGGGTGCACCTGACTGGCTCAGTTGGTTGAGTGTCTGCCTTAGGCTAAGGTCATGATCCCAGCATCCTGGGATCGAGTCCCACGTCAGGCTCCCTGCTCAACAGGGAGTTTGCTTCTCACTCTTCCTCTGCCCTCCCCCTACTCATGCTCCCTCTCCTTTTCTCTCTCAAATAAAATCTTTAAAAAAATTATATACAATTATCATTAAACTAAAAACAAAAGAAACACAGACCTAGCCATGCAAGAACAACACATAGCAACAGGGCAGATGACAATTTAAAAACTTCCAAAAAGAGCTCATTTGTACACACCTGAAGGCATCAAGTTTATATATTAATGCATAAGATGAGAATGAAAAAACTTTTAAAAATATTAATTTCTTCCCAAGTTCTACTTCAAATAACATTACAGATAAACCTAATTCTCCAAAGTACTGCTTAATTCGGTACCATTAATAAACAGTAGTCTTGGAGATTAACACAAGTAATGAAATACAAATGCAACCAATTTCACCCTATATCAAAAGCCCTGAAGGCATTTAAAAAAGGTTTGCAGGGGTGCCTGACTGGCTTAGTTGGCAGAACATATGATTCCTAATCTCAGAGTTTTGAGTTCAAGCCCCATGTTAGGCTTGGAGCCTACTTAAAAAAAAAAAAAACAAAAAATGGTTTCAAAAGGAATCAATAACAGATTTTGAAAAAAATAAAAACCATGTTTATGATGATCATTTCAAAAATTTAAAAAGAGATCAATGTTATAAACAATAAATGGAAAATATGTCAGAAAGTGATGTCAAGGATAAACAGATCATATCAGTATAAAGTGATACCTTCCAACTCAACAAAAACATAAGACAGTGGTCAAAAGCTCTTCAGGGCTTCTGATACAGGTTGAAAATGACTGCATCTGTATTTCATTACTTGTGCTAATCTTTAAGACTACTGTTTATTAACGGTACTTTCTTTTTTTTTTTTTTAAGATTTTATTTATTCATTTGACAGAGAGAAACACAGTGAGAGAGGGAACACAAGCAGGGGGAGTGAGAGAGGGAGAAGCAGGCTTCCCACCGAGCAGGGAGCCCGATGTGGGGCTCGATCCTGGAACTCCGGAATCATGACCTGAGCCGAAGGCAGTTGCTTAACCAACTGAGCCACCCAGGCGCCCCTAACGGTATTTCTTATATCTATCACCTTAAGGATCTAACACATTTGCTGGCACACCAAAGCACCCAATAATTGTTTTCTAAATGAATAAATTCATTAAAGCAAGTATCATAGGATGAAAAGAACTCTGGCAATCATTCATGTTAATTTATACACCTATCTGAGTCTAGTTAGCATAAAAGACAAGAATGGAAACCAGATTCCTGATTATTAGTCCTTGCTTCCTTTATTTTTGTTGACTTTCTAAAATTCAGAGTGACTGGAATGTTTAAGTTAGATATATAGATATAACTCAAGAATCCACTTAATCATGAATTAGGCAGCACCTCAGAAACAGTTAACTGGTAAGTGACTTATATAATCCATGATTTCTTTCTTACCTGGAAAACTTTTATCTCTTACGTTTGTAATTAGGTCAAAAGGTATCAGTGTAATGATATTTACCAACACCCATCAGGATATAAAACTGCTTAAAAGGTTTCACGACATTGTTTATTCCACAACATAATGGAATACATTCATCAGTCATTAAAATGCTTTGAAACAGTACTTAATGGCATTAGAACATGCCATGATATATTAAATGAACAAGCAGAATACAGAACCTGACACTGATCCAAATTTTTAAATGTTCTACATTAAGGAAAAAAGAGAAATGGAAAAAGATAAGGAAACATGTCTGAAGATTAAATATTTGGATAATGAACTATATACTATTTTTATTCATATTTTGTACATTTCTGTATCTTCCAAAAAATGTTAGTGAGTTTGTATCAGATTTTTTGTTCATATTCCCCCAAGTACTTACACAGTTCTTCCTTTTCCAGTGAGTAATAGAAAAATTATACCTTTAGTCAATAAGGATAGTTCTTCTGTCGAAATAGTAAACCCTGTAATTTTAAAAGCTGCTTCTATTAACAACGGAAATAAAGGATAATGGAATTTTTCCCTCAAGTAACTAAATCCTCAACAGCCAGCAACAGAATTTCTCACTGAATTTTATGGATGCTGGACAGCCCAAAACCATGTTAAACAAAAAGTTTATGGATTATGGACAGCCTAAACTTACATCAAATGAAAAGTAAACCAAAATATGGACATCTACCAAACCCAGGAGATATTCAGTGGCTATTTACTTAAACAGAAAATATTTACTTCTCATTAGATATATTACTTATAATCTATACTATTAATGATAAATTTGTATATTAAGATGGGCCACAATTATCCAGAGTAGAGTACTCTCCTGCCTAGCTGTCAGAGAGGACCAAGATCCTAATCTCCAGTCAGCCACTGAATCAATGCAATCCTAGAAGCCTTGGTTTCCTTGACTATAAAATAAGGGTACTGGCTCTCGTGTTACTTGTCAGAGAGAGATGTTATGTGAATCCAATCATGTCATATATGTAAAGATATGACAAATACATAAGGTGCTGTACTTATTATGATCAACCTAATCCAGAGTTTCCTACACCATGTGAAGAGTGTCTCATTCAATCTTTACATTTGCTGAACCACATCAGAAAATAATTTCTCACTCTTAAATCCTCAGATTTGATAATATATATGTGGGTAGTAGCAGAGTTCTTAAAAATAAAGGATAAAAATTTTTACTTCACACTGATACCTAAAAATGAAATTTGTCTGGTTTACATTAAAGTACTGATTAAATCAGTATGATAACACTTTTCCTACAAGGCAGAGTAAATGAAACAGGAGGTCATATTGTCCAGATAAAATGGTAAGGTGAAGAAAACCCTTTGCTGACACCATCCACCCCACCTACAAACACCCCTACTGAAATTCTGCTTTCCTTCAAAGAGCCAACCCTGCTAATAAAACCCTTGGATACTCAGACCCTCCTCTTTTGTGGCACTACTTATAATGAATAGAGCCAGTCCACCCTCCTCACCAAACTGTGCTCTGTGGAAGGCTATATATAAATTCCGATAGCCCTATGTTCCTCTTTCTTCTGCAGGCCCTAGTTCCTCTGCATATTTTTTAAGAATATGATCAATATTTAGAATTAGGGGCTCCTGGGTGGCTCAGTTAAGCGCCTGCCTTCAGCTCAGGTCATGATCTCAGTATCCTGGGTCTGAGCCCCATGTTGGCCTCCCCGCTTAGCAGGAAGCCTGTTTCTCCCTCTGTTCTCACCACCGTGCCCCCACCCTCTGCCCCTGGCTCATGCTCTCTCTTTCTCTCTCAAATAAATAAAATCTTTAAAAATAAATAAATATTTAGAATTCACATATTCCAATTTGGCCCCAAGTGTGTCATCCCTTCCCAGTTCCTCTAGGCATACACTGATTATAAAATGTGATGAAGTTGGGAGAGAGTGTATGTTAAGAGTGATTTTGGGGGCGCCTGGGTGGCTCAGTTGGTTAAGCGACTGCCTTAGCTCAGGTCATGATCCCGGAGACCTGGGATCGAGTCCCACATTGGGCTCCCTGCTCGGCGGGAAGCCTGCTTCTCCCTCTCTCACTCCCCCTGCTTGTGTTCCCTCTCTCACTGTGTTTCTCTCTGTCAAATAAATAAAATCTTTAAAAAAAAAAAAAAAAGAGTGATTGTTCACTTCAAGCATGGAATCAATGAACTCTTGATTAGAAATATGAGGTTGGAAACAATGCAGCTTGAATATTTTCCAAAAAATGCTAATGACAAAAGTATTTGATTCTATTTTATTACTTTAATTCTACTCAGACCAAATTTAAAATTCAAAATGGAAAATGATGGCAACCAAGTACATCTCCGTTTTTCCACAAGGAAAGCATAATATCCTCACATTTTGATTTCTGTAACTTAAAATTCTTCAATCCTTCTTTCCCTCCAAAATTTTTCAAAGAAAAAATATAAAGACTACAAATTATATATAGTAATTAAATTGTTATTGCTTCCAAGACTGCCTTCAGGATAAAGTCACATTGCAAATACCTTCATAACCATAAGCCCTCACTTAATGGGGATTATAAAAATCACACTGTATGCAAGATAAAACTCTGAATTTCACTCAGTTTTTTTATCTACTATTTTCAACATTCTCTAGTTTCTGTTATGTAGATAAAACTATAAAGATCACAGAAGGAACCACCAAATACTCCTTTATAAAATCATCCACCTTCTTGGTCGCCTGGGTGGCTCAGTGGGTTAAAGCCTCTGCCCTCAGCTCATGTCATGATCCCAGGGTCCTGGGATCGAGGCCCACATCGGGCTCTCTGCTTAGTGGGAAGCTTGCTTCCCCCTCTCTCTACTTGTGATCTCTCTCTTTGTCAAATAAATAAATAAAATCTTTAAAAACAAAATAAAATAAATCATTCACCTTCTTTTCCCCTAGCAAAGGTAGTCAGTGGTGTTCCAACATTCATAAATGTGCACAGAGTGTGGCTCTTCTAAAATATGCTAAAGAAAAAATCAGGTCATCTTGTTCTCCCTCTTAACTCATGTGCTTTCATAACTCAAACATGATCACTTTGGTAAAAAGCACTGTCTTCCGTCTAAGAGACAAAAGTAAAACTTTATGTTCTTAGATATTATATACATATACCATTATACCCAGGCTATAATCAAATTACCATAACAAAAACTTGCTTAAAAAAATTAAAACCAACAACTATCTATCTAACCCCACTTCTGATTACATTATAAATAAGTAATCCAATATCCTAACAGTTTAACTTTCGCATGTTTTGCAGGACAGGGACTACTAATTTCAGTTTATCCTTAAAATAGAACAGTTCAGCTAATTTTAGACTCAAGTGCTATAAAGCATCAGAGCTGACAACCAACTGGACACCTGAATCGCAGCAGCGACATATGCAGATATACTAATAAGCAAACTGTCAGATAGCTGAACTCACTCCAAGCCACCACATGCAATCCTAGGAGGTAGCTGCAATAGTCAATGTATGTACCCAAAACAAAGGAGTATTTAAAAACAATATGACCAGATGAAACAAAATAATCAGGGCCTTATTTAAATAACTTAATATGCAATGGCTTAAAAGTGTCAAAAGGAGGTAACAGTATAAAAAATTATTAACCATTTACAAAACATGTATCTGATAAAAGACTATCACCTAAAAATAAAGAATTTTTTTATTAATTTTTATTTTCCATAACCCAGCCACCCTATCCCTCCCCACCACCCCCCAGCAACCCTCAGTTTGTTTCCTGAGATTGAGAGTCTCTTATGGTTTGTCTCCCTCCCTGGTCCCATCTTGTTTCATTTTTTCCCTCCCTACACAACCCCCTGCCCTGCCTCTCAAATTCATCATATCGGAGAGATTATATGATAATTGTCTTTCTCTGATGGACTTATTTCGCTCAGCATAATACCCTCCGGTTCCATCCACTTCCATCACGTCATTGCAAATAGCAGGATTTCATTCTTTTGATGACTGCATAGTATTCCACTGCGTATATATACCACATCTTCTTTATCCACTCATCTGTTGATGGACATCTAGGTTCTTCCCATAGTTTGGCTATTGTGGGCATTGCTGCTATAAGCATTCAGGTGCGTGTGCCTCTTCGGGTCACTACATTTGTATCTTTAGGGTAAATACCCAGTAGTGCAATTGCTGGGTCATAGGGCAGCTCTATTTTCAACTTTTTGAGAAATCTCTGTACTGTTTTCCACTGTACTGGCTGCACCAGCTTGCATTCCCACTAATCGTGTAGGAGGGTTCCCCTTTCCCCGCCAACATCTGTCATTTCCTGACTTGTTAATTTTAGCCATTCTGACTGGTGTAAGGTGGTATCTCACTGTGGTTTTGATCTGTATTTCCCTGATGCTGAAGGATATTGAGCACTTTTTCACTTTTTCATGTGTCTGTTGGCCATTTGGATGTCTTCTTTGGAATGTCTGTTCATATCTTCTGCCCATTTCTTAATTGGATTATTTGTTCTTTGGGTATTGAGTTTGATAAGTTTAAAATACACAAAGAACTCTTAAAACTCAGTAGTAAAAAAAACAAGCAATCCAGTTAAAAAGTGGGCAATGGGTGCCTAGGTAGCTCCATTGGTTAAGTGCCCAACTCGTGTTTCTGCTCAGGTCACGATCTCAACATCATGGGATCGAGCCCTGTGTCGGACTCTGTACTCGGGACAGTTAGCTTGAGATTCTCACCCTCTCCCTCTCCATCTGCTCCTCCCCTATCATTCTCTCTCAGTCTGTCTCAAATAATTAATTTTAAAAATGTGGGCAAAAGATCTGAATAGACACCCCACCAAAAGAGATATACAGATGGCAAATAAGCATATAAAAAGATGTTCTACATCATGTCATTACACTGCCCACCTATTAAAATGATTAAAATCCAAAACACTGACAACACCCACCGCTCATGAGGATGCAAAGGAATAAGAACTCGCATTCATCACTGATAGGAATGCAGAATGGTACAGTCATTTTGGAAGACGGTGTAGCAGTTTATTACAAGGTAAACAAAGCCGTGCCATATGATCCAACAGTTGTACTCCTAGTTGTTTACCCAAATGAGTTGGAAACTTATGTCCATAAAAACCTTGCACACAAATGTTTACAGCAGTTTTATTCATAACTGACAAAACTGAAGCAAGCAAGATATCCTTCAATAGATGAGTGGATTAACAAAATGTGGTACACCCAAACAATGGAATATTATTCAGCAATAAAAAGAAATGAGTTATGAAGCCATGAAGGGACCGAGAAGAACCTTAAATGCCTATTATCAAGTCAAGGAATCCAGTGTGAAAGGACTACAAACGATATGATTCCAACTATATAACACTCTGGAAAAGGCAAAACTATGGAGACAGTAAAAAGAACAGTGGTTGCAGAGGTTCGGGGCTTGTGGGGGATGAACAGGTAGAATGCAGAGGATTTATGGGCAGTGAAACAATTCTGTATGATACTGTAATGTTAAACCCACGATACATGCATTTGTCAAATCCCAAAGAACTATACAACACAGTAAACCCTAATGTAGATTATGGATCTGACTTAATAATAAAATATCAACATTGGTTTATCAATTATAACAAATGTACCACACCAATGCAAGCTATCAAAAGGGGAAACTGTGAAGGGAGGGGAAAGAGTATATGGGAATTCCATATTTTCTGCCCAATTTTTCTATGAACCTAAAACTGCTCTCATAGTCTATTCAATCAAAAAGTAAAAGTAAAAAAGGCTACTGACCTAAAAGGAGCTGGAGGACTTGAGTTCTTGGGTCTACCTCATTCACTGAGGGTCTATGTAACCTCTATTGCTCAAAGTACTTCCTAGCATTACTCTATCCCACCATCATGAACCCAGTGAGGCAGACCTGATGCATCATACCTCACTGGCTTAATAAAGATAATAAAATAAGGCACCAAGTAGTAGTATTTCATACCAAGAATCAAGAATACAAATTGTTGGGGTGCCTGGGTGGCTCAGTTCGTTAAGCAACTGCTTTCGGGTCAGGTCATGATCCCGGAGACCCGGGATCGAGCCCCACATCGGGCTCCCTGCTCGGCGGGAAGCCTGCTTCTCCCTCTCTCAGTCCCTCTGCTTGTGTTCCCTCTCTAACTGTGCTTCTGTCAAATAAATAAATAAAATCTTTAAAAAAAAAAAAAAGAATACGAATTGTTACACTGGCATGGCCAGATGGAGAACTCTAACACTGAAAATAAGGGCATATTTTAATTCACTGAGACAATAGTATCTTTGTATAATGACTTTAATACCAGGATTCACTGAGAAATATTTTCACCCACTAGAGAAAAATCAGGACTTTGTCAATTCCCTTTGACAATTCTTTCCAGGAAACATTTCAGGCATGTATCAAAGTGGCCACATTCATTGGTGACATTTACAAAA
Organism: Spilogale gracilis; assembly: GCA_004023965.1. Lineage (NCBI taxonomy): Eukaryota > Metazoa > Chordata > Mammalia > Carnivora > Mephitidae > Spilogale > Spilogale gracilis. The sequence goes on from PITA01010089.1 coordinate 16,982, forward strand.
CGTAATTCTTTTCAAAATCTCCAAAATACACACTGAAAATGTTCACACTAAAATTTTATTTTCCTTTCATGGATATCTAATAATTAGAATTAATAATCCAGTTAAGAAATAAAAGTTCAAGCTCCAAAATCTATTTAACATTTGAATTAAAATAAATCTCTATCAATTTTTAAACTATCAATTTTAATTTCATGCATCCATTTAACACATCTCAAGTAGTCCTCATTTAATCAAAAATCATAACCCCAATAAAAAATATTTATAAATATTCTGCAACATTTACCAGACAATGTAATGAAATTCTAAACATATAGTTTATGTCAAATATTCACTTTCTGTTCAAATGCCACTCGGCACCACTTATAGCTATATGATCTCAGGATAATTAATTTCTCTAAGATTCAATTTCCATATTGGCAAAATGGTAGTAGTTGTAGCCAAGATAAAGAGTTATGAAAATTAGGGGCGCCTGGGTGGCTCAGTTGGTTAAGCAACTGCCTTCGGCTCAGGTCATGATCCCGGAGACCCGGGATCGAGCCCCACATCGGGCTCCCTGCTCAGCGGGAAGCCTGCTTTTCCCTCTCTCACTCCCCCTGCTTGTGTTCCCTCTCTGGCTGTGTTTCTCTCTGTCAAATAAATAAAAAAATCTTTAAAAAAAAAAAAAAGAGTTATGAAAATTAGAAATGATACATATATAATTCATTTACAATACCTAGCACTGTCTAATATATCAGTAGGTGTATAAAAGCTGAACCCATAAATTTAAGATGGCTTAGAATTTACATGATTATATAACCACTGAACTTATTATATACCAAACAAAACTGACTCTACAAATCTCAAGTTTATGCAGAAAAAAAGAGGCTTTTTGAAATAAAACCAAATGAAAAAAATTATTGAAATATATTGAAAGATTTGTTTTTAATCATTTACAGTTACTTCTACAAAGGATCTTAACCAGTAATTTTATTTGCTTAAAAAAAACAAATTCACTGCTCTAAGATACTATAAATCCTGTTCAGAGGATTCCGAACAAAATTGATAAGCTATTACTTAAGGAGCTCTACATTAACTAGAACATTCTAGTTTTCTAGGTCTTACTACTTGCTGTATTCCCAAGGTCAAACAAAACAGCGTTTATTCCATTTAACTACCAAAGACAGTCTAATAATGATTAATACTAAAAACTTATTTCAAAAACATTTTTCTAATGAACACACTACAAATTTTTTTACACAAATTAAAAAGAAAATACTCCGAACTTCTTCAGTATAACTTGAACAATGGAAGTTGTTGCACCCCTTCCTGTCCCCACACTCAAAACCAACCAATTAGCTACCCTGTCAATTTCTAAGATTTCTCCTGAATGAGCCTTCCATTCCAAGCACAATAATTTTACAATGGCCTCTTAACCTGTCTCCCTGCTTCCTGAATCTTCCTTTCCACTCAGTACTCGATAGTCTTATCAGAGTTCTCTTTAAATGCTATTCTCATTGGTAACATTCCACTGAAGATCATCAGGGTTCTCTTCCCTACCTACAGAATAAAGCTCAAACTTGATCCTCAGTGTGGCATTCAAGGCCCTTTTCCATCTGGTCCAACATTATCCTCCACGCTTACCCACTTCCATCTTCCTACAACCTCTATGCACTCCCACTCTAAAACTCACTGTGCACTTGAGCCAAATATTCAAACTGGATTCTGTGGTTATGTTAATGCAATGATAGTCATGCTAGTCTCTCCTCTCAAGCTTTCCTCCCTGGTACCTTCACCTTCTCACTGGGTAAAATCCCATTTGACCCCACATACAAAACTTTACCCTACACCCAACCGGAAAGTGGTAAGAGTAGGTTGAAAAATAATAGCAAATAAAATTGCATTAAAGAAATAAACCAAAAAAATAAAAAGCCTTATTTGATCTCTAACAGAAATAATGATGTACTTCAGCAGATAGCTGCCTGAAATGCCTCTTTGGAAATAGGTAGCATGTGATCCCTAACTTAGTAAGAGCCAAGAAATGGACACAAAAGTCTTTCTTTTTCAAAAGCCATTATAACAGAAAAGTCCCATGTAATAGAAGCACTCGACTTTCTTTTTAATGAATAAGAAATACTGAACATTCTAAACTACTAATCATCTCAATTTGTCCATCACACAGCCAGATAATCTTATACATTTTTATACTCAGTTGTGGAACTAAAACAGAAGGGAACCCATGACAGCCTGGATACTCCATCTTTTTGTCACCTCTATACCTTCGGATGTTTTTACAGTCTCCAATTTCATGAAGACACTTTGGGCAAACAGTCCAGCTCCCCAAAGAGCCAGTCTCCTGGGTTCACATGACCCAAACACAAAAACACAGATGTTTCTTGCCTGACTACAGAATAACCGTAAAACAATAAATTGTTCCCACTGCCTCTCCTTCCATGTCATTTACTGCCTACAATTGTCACTAAGCTAGATAATAAGCATGTCCAAATTGCTCAAATACATAATCTTCAACAGCATAAAGCTTTTCTAAAGTCCCTGAGCAAATAAATGTTGAGATAACTACAAAAGTCTAAGTCAGAACAAAAGAAACTAAAGAAGCATCAGTGTGCTATTCTGGGATCAAAGTTAAATTCACTAACAATATCTAATAACTGCTTACATTCCTGGACTGATACGTGTTCCTTACAGTAAGAATCAACAAGTGAATTCTTTGGCCAATTTAAATCCTAATTATTTGGGGGGCGCCTGGGTGGCTCAGTTGGTTAAGCGACTGCCTTCGGCTCAGGTCATGATCCTGGAGACCCGGGATCGAGCCCCACGTCGGGCTCCCTGCTCCACGGGAAGCCTGCTTCTCCCTCTCTCACTCCCCCTGCTTGTGTTCCCTCTTTCGCTGTGTTTCTCTCTGTCAAATAAATAAATAAAATCTTTAAAAAAATAAATAAATCCTAATTATTTGGGAAGAAATTACTTTTAAACCCATGGTGTAACATTAAAAGACATTTAACCGTGTCATTTTGAAAATCCTCACAGACTTCAATGGAGTTTTCAGATAGTCTCTTAAAACTTTAGCAAGGTCAAATATATTGTGTTAGGGACGTTAACATGTGTCCAAACTTTAAGCTTCCACTTTCACGGCAGATCCTTTACCCTCTGTGTGCTAGACACTGCTGGGTGCACATACATTTTACCTGACTCTTTAACCAAGAGAACTTCAACTGTATTCAAATGTTCCTAATTACTATGCAGACAGCAGTGGCCCCCTTTAACAGTTCTGGTCAATGAGATACTAGTGAGACTTCCTAAAGTGAGCTTCTAAAAAAGCTCTTTAGGGGCGCCTGGGTGCTCAGTTGGTTGGACAACTGCCTTGGCTCAGGTCATGATCCCGGAGACCCGGGATCAAGTCCCACATCGGGCTCTCTGCTCAGCGGGAAGCCTGCTTCTCCTTCTCCCACTTCCCCTGCTTGTGTTCCTTCTCTTGCTGTGTCTCTCTCTCTCTGTCAAATAAATAAATCAATGAAATGTTAAAAATAATAATAATAAAGACTTTATTTATTTATTTATTTATTTATTTATTTATTTATTTATTTATTTATTTATGGGGTAGGGCAGGTTCAGAGGAAGAAAAACAGGTGGACTCCACTGTGAGCACGGAGCACCAGGTGGGACTCCATCCCACAACCCTGGGATCATGAGGTGAGCTGAAATCAAGAATTAGATGCTTAAACCAGTGGAGCCACCCAGGCACCCCCTGCAATTCTTCTTCCATCTGGAAGTAAGACACAAGGGCTGGAAGAGGAACAGCCATCTTGTGATGACAGAAAGACATCTTAGTGGCTGAGTGGCCACTGAGAATCGACTAAGCAGCATACGGAAGTGCAGGTCCCACACGGAAATAGAGGTACCCTATAATCCTGGTCTGCTTACCTGCCTACCACAGCTTCTCAGTATCTAAGACAAAGAAACATTATCATCTGTTTTCTATTACAAACAACCAAATAAACCTTAGCTAACACTCATTACCAGATTAAAAGTCCACTTCATCTGTTAAAAGAAAAAGCCCAGACTAATGCCGTTGTAACTAGCTACACTGTAATAATATCATGATGCTGCACAGTTCAAGCTCACTTATTACACAACTGACTAGTACATTAAGCCATGAGCAGAGCATGAGCACATGAAATCTGAAATCAAGGTTTTGCAGACTCCTGGAAGCCAAGTGAAAACCACTGAGCAAGATCATCCAAGACTACACAGTATGAAGCGGGGGAAATTCCCAGAAACCTTTACACTCCAACTTTCAATCCAAATGGCACCAGAGTTGGCTCACACAGCAAAATGACAGGATTTTTTCCAACCACACATCAATGCAGGCCATAAAACTGAACTTAAAATGAAAACTGCAGGTGTAGTGGTTCTCAGTCCCTTTGGTCACCAAACACACAGGCAGAATTACATAGCCCTGAGAGAAGGGAATAAAGCAATTACTCAAAGTTTCCATGGAAAACAAACAAATAAAAAAATTTCCTTTGTTTCTAAATAATCAAAGAGGACATTTTTAGTGATGTTCTAGACGAGTAACAAATCTGCTATTCAGTTTTCACAGAGAATGATAGTGAAACACTTTTTACAGCTGTCTGGAGATAACTGATTAATTTCCAGATCAACAGGAAAACACCCATTGTGTTGGACTGAAATAATTTAACCTTATTTCTAAATTAAGTCGAAAATGTATAAGATAAAATGTACTGGGTTCACATTAATGATGTCATTTTCACACTTAACCTTTTCAAAAAGAAACAGTGTTGAGAAAATTAAATCTTCCAATGATGAATTAAAATATTAGATTCAAGTAAGAGCTAAATTAATAATATAAAAATGTATAATTAATTAAAATAACAGTATACAGGTTAGTTTCCTTATACTCCCCCGCAAAATAAAACAAAATAAAATAAGAGGGATCATTCTATCCTTTATGCTAAGCTAAAAATGTTTTGTATTACATGGTAAATACACTGGATAATCTAACATATAAAAAAGAAAGCTGCTGACATGGGCAGTTTCTAGCATAAACAGTAGGTAAATATGCTTTATTTATAAATAAATGTCTTTACTCACCCTGACTGTGTTATTAGCTGAAGTAATGTGATGTTTTTTTTTAATCAGGTACCCTGAATATTCTGGCTATAAATATGTCTTATAAGAGGACTAGAATATGAATCAGAGAACAGCACTCCTCTGCAGCAAACAGCTCTTTCTGTGTTATTCTAATTCAGCAGTTGCCTATTTTCACTTCAAAGTAAAGGACCAAAGCAAGACAGAAGAACAGACCACAACATAAGTAACTGGGGCTCACTCACTTGCCACTAAAGTTTTCTACAGAGGGCTGGTTTGGAAGTCCTTGCACAGGCCATCTGAGAACTAAGCCTAACAAAACTCTCAGCTTCTAAATTCAATACTCATAACTGCTGACAGTGTAGATTATTATAATTCGACATTTCTGACAACAGACAAATTTTGAATGTGTTCCAGCTGACTCTACCACTTACCCTATTCAACAGCTGGGGCATATGATAACTTGGCAACCTGATAATACTCTAGCTGCATGCAAACTCATTTTGTAACCAAGGAACTTTGTCAGAAATAAAGATCCAAATAACCTCTCTTAAGTTCAAAGGGGAATGTGAAATGTTTGAACAGTACATGATTTCAGAAAATGAGCAACTGTACTTTGAAAGTTTAGTGAACTGACACTCCCTATCCAAAGCCTACAATTCTTTCCTGATTAGATCAGCCCCCATAGCAAGTCATCAGGAGAACAAGCACTATAGTGAAGTCATTGTATTGGATACTGATGGGAAATCATAACTGGCTTCAAAACACACTGGAAAACAATGAGTTTCCCAGGTCTCCAGCTTTACATATAATACACTGGCCAATACTCTTACTTTCCTTTCCAAAACTAAATGAAACATGGAAAGTCTATAAAGCCAGGTGCAAATTGATGACTTAAGCACTTTAGAACCATAAAGAAAATGAAGGTAACATTGCTCACTTTTTTTTTTAAGATTTTATTTATTTGACAGAGAGAAACACAGCCAGAGAGGGAACACAAGCAGGGGGAGCGAGAGAGGGAGAAGCAGGCTTCCTGCCCAGCAGGGAGACGGATGCAGGACTCGATCCTAGGTCTCCAGGATCATGACCTGAGCAGAAGGCAGTCGCTTAACCAACTGAGCCACTCAGGCACCCCAATTGCTCACTTTTTCAGTGAAATTTTGGGCTATAGGTTTGAAAGGTGTATGTTTAACTGCAATGATGACCATTAGGCTATAATTAAAATGAAATGTAGTGAGAACTGCAGTGGCCTTTGGATCTTTTTCTTTTATTTCCAAAGGGAAATAGAAAAAAAGCTTTTACAGAATGTCTGCTTCCTGAAGACAAGTCAAAACAGCACTTCAATTATCGTTTTCAAAGTCACCTGAAATCACCCATGCATCACTGAGGTAAAACTTGATGAGACAAAAATTCACACAGCAGTAATTTTCTTCAAAAGCATGAAATGTATATACTTGAAAAGTTTCAGATGTTTTTGCTTTTGGATTTTTAAAGAGCACAGGAGTGTATCTTCAGTAAGGCCTGCTAATCTGTATTGCAATATTTTTCATTTTTCACATTCTGGAGACAACTGATTAAGAACCTTATTTTAAAATGTGAAGACCAACATACATATGCATATATTACACATACACACACACACACACACACACACACACACACACTACCAATATGCTTTAGTCTAAAATACCAATGCACTTGCTCAGGGCAGCAGTATACACAATAGAGTCTTGGCACAAAGGAATTCTGATTGTGCTGTTTACAAAATTCGAGGTGGATTAAAAGAATGTCAATAACAAAACGTGTTCTAGAAAGCAATAAAACACATCTCTGGGTGGATTGTGAGCGTTTTGGAAATTTGTAATTTGTTCAATTCAGGATTTTACATTTCTACTTTCTGCAATAGAAAAACTATTAATGCATGCCATTTTTAACCATTTAACCCCCATTTGATTTGCAGAAATAGTTTAAGACCAAAGCAAATACTCGAAAGATGCAAAACCCTCTGAATCCGAGATATGTATTAGGCCACTATTCACTATTAATATATTAAGGGTCTGTGAATAGCCTTGGGTGTGGAGTGTTTTGGGTCTCCTTACTCCTTACTCTTGTCTATACACACTGAAAAATGATTTCCAGAGACAAAAAGACCCTTTAAGATGAGATGATACACTTTGTCTAATACTATATTTAACTATAAAGTCAAAGTAAACAATACTAAAATATTAAAAATGTATCAGGTTGGAACAGAATTTCCCAAACATAAATAGGCAGAAAAGCATCTCAAAATATGCTGCTTTACATTAAATTTTACAACAGACTCACTGACTTAAGGCTTTCATCTGTCATACAATCAAGTAATTTTTATGATACATAAGAATACGTGTATAGTCACAAACCACAAACTTTTTTCAAATAAAATCATTCTTTAAAAAGTGATTTGGTGATGCTCTCAGTGATGAAACCCAAGAACCTTTGTTTTTTATTTAAGAACCCAAATAATAATAAAAAATATTATTTATTTTTAAAAATTAAAAAAAAACTTATGGGTTTAACCAATACCCCATGCAAACCAAGAGCACAATGCCTTAGTAATCCCGTGGATAATTAACCCGTAACCACCCTCCCAGGAAGAATTATGATCATGCATAGTACTTAAGAGCTTCTACAAGGGAGAGAAAATGCAATGTGCCTGAAACCCAACCCCCCCTCCCCCACGGCCTTATCCAAGGGCGTCTCCGGACCATCGCCCATTCCCATCACCCTCTCCGAGTTGAGGTTACTAAATCCCATCCAAAAAACTCTGGTCCATTCCCAAGACTGGTCCAGACACCTGTTTACCTGTGCCCAAGCAGTAGTGGCTCTGGTTAAGCAAAGATAACGGTTACCCGGCTGGTACGTGTCAAGCCCGGCAGCCGGAGCACAGACCACATACCTTTGTACCTCTCCAGGACATCCTCGTAGGCCTGGAGGTACTCCTGCTCCTCCACGTACAGGTAAGCAGCTGGCGAGAGGTACCCCGCCATACCAAAGTTTATCTAAGCGATGACTGGCCAATTCCCCTTTCCTCCTCCTAACGCAGGAGAGTATCGTAGTCAGCAAGACGCAGCCTTGAGCGCTGGAAAAGCGGACGGAGCGGTGGGCTGGGGGAGAGCGCTGAAGCGGGAGGCGCAGAGCCAGGGCGCGAGGGGGCGTTGGGCTCCGGAGCCGGCAGAGCAAACGCCCAGGCCCCTGGCCGCCTGCGGGTGCCGGGCCGCTGCTCCGCGGAGCCACTAGTCCCTCTCAGGTTTCAGCAGCAGCAAATCTCAGCGAGCCCGGGGGCGGCGACAAGCAGCGCCACGCCACGCGGAGGAGCCTGGAGCCCAGTGGTGACGGGCGAAGGGTGGCAGGCGCCGGAACCCTCGGTGGCCAGCACGGCCGTCCCCCTGGCCCTGCGCTGGGCGCCTGCGGCGGGCCTTACCGAGGCCGCGGCGACGGTGCGGGAGGACGGGAGCTCTGCCTCCGCCCGGGATGCTGCGCGGCGCATCTGCGGCATTTCCTGGCCGCCGCGCCGCAGACACTCGCCTGCGCCCCCGGAGAGAGGGAGGGAGAGGGAGGAGGGCGGAAGGGAGGGGGCAAGCGCGGCGGTCAGCGCCCCGGCTGGCTCGGCTCCGACCCCGGCGCGGCTCGGCCCCTCCCTCCAAGGCCCCCTCCCCGGCCCGCCCACCCGGCTCGAGGTCACCGCCAAACCCGCCCACCCCCGGACACTGGCCGGCCAGCCCGGATCCCCAAGGGTGAGGTTTCTATTTGGGACCCACAACAGGTGCCTGGGAAACAAAGCCGCAGATCGCGGTCACCGACGAGCGCAGCACTCCCCCTCGCTCTCCACCCCCCAAACGGGCTGAGCAGTCGGCGGTCTCCCCGGGGAAGGGATGATGGGGACAAGAGTGGAAAATACTCTTCAACCCAGCTTAGGGCTCGGAGGGGCTCAGGTCACTGAATGGCAGCACGGGGCGGGGAGCGACCCGGGTCCTTGCCCGGGGCACATCTCCAGGGCGGGGCGGGGGCGGCTCAGCCTCTGCAGGTGGCCCTGCGCGTCAAGGCCTGACAGCCCGGAAGCTTCTGCGCCGGCGCGTCAGGAGGACCAGCCCTCGGCCCCTCCCTTCCGCCCCCCAGAGCCGGCCCGAGCATCTGCCGCTTCGAGGCGGCCTCGGCGGGTCGGTTCCCAGCGCCCCCAGATTAGTCTCCTCCCTCCTCTTTACCCATTATTCATGCCACATAGTACTGGTATCTTCTGAATTTGAAAAAAATGGACACAATTCCCTTCACTTCGGAATGTCATATACTAAAGTGATGCGTTTTAAGGGTCCAGGAACCATCTGGTACTCAGACGCGTCAATAGATGTGTTTAACAGTACTGACTGAAGTCAGCATCCTGCCTCCTCACTATGTGACGTGGCCAAGTTACTTACCCTCTCTGGCCTCTCTTCATCAGTAAAATGGGGATAATAGTGCCTACCTTATAAATTTGTGGCTTTATACGTATTAGCTATTTTATTAATAGATAAATCAAGGTGTTGTTGACCATCTGACTTGACAGCTTCATCTTTTGCCCACATCTTCCCTCCCTATTTCTTCCTTTCATATGTACCGACCTTTTGTCCTTGATGATTTTTTTTTCCCTTTCGGTGTTGTGAATCTGGACCATTTTCCATTAACTCTCGGATAGGGATGAGTACTCCTAAAAAACCGTACACTCTTGAAAAAAACTTACCTGAGTTAGAGAATTGGATATCTTCACTTCTCCTGAGCAACTGGCCTACTTTTGTTATTCCAAAGAAAGACCGTATCTCTCTTTGCTATCCTAACCACTGGCTTATAATCTGAGTTTGAGTCCATGTCCCACCAAGCCCCTACAATCACTAATTTTCTTGCAACTTGGTACACATTTATATACACATTAGTTCATGAAGTAACAAAGATGCATCATTTGTGACATCTTCTTGAAACCAAAGAGTTAACAATTACATCCCTAAAAACCATTCCATTTATAGACCACACATGTACATAAATCTCTCTCAAAACTCTTTTGTCTCCTTGACAATGAGTAGGGTCATTGAGGGCACAGTCTAAGCCTCCATCAGAGACTGAAATCCAGCAGCATTCAGTTTTGTGAATATAATCAGAACACTCTTAATTGATTTTAACTCTCCTTTTAAGGAGACAGTCGAAATGAACAGCAGCAGCACTGGGGTTTTCTGCAAAGACAGCCTTTACCCCATGCATTCTTGGAATGGAAATATTGGGTCAATCTGCTAATAAGAATGGTCTATTCCATAGGGAAGCAGAAGTTAAGCACAGCAGTTAAGAGGCTGGCCTCTGGAGTTAAGAATGCCTGAATTCAGATCATAGATCTACCACTTGCTAGTTGTATGACCTTGAGAAGAGTCTCTCCCTCTCTCAGCAGATTTCTGTACTGAAAAATGGAGAAAATAATTATACCTACTTCATCAGGTTGTTCGGAGACAAAATGAGATAACATAGTAAGTGCTTATAAGAACATCTGACCACGAAGCGCCTGGTAACTCAGTCGGTTAAGCAACTGACTCTTAGTTTCAGCTTGGGTCATGATCTCAGGGTCATGAAATTGAGCCCCATGTTGGGCTCTGTGCTTAGCACAAAGTCTGCTTGAAATCCTTTCTCTCCCTCTGCCCTTCGCCCTGCTCATGATCTCACTCTCATTTTTCAAATAAATAAATCTTTTTTAAAAATAAGAGCATCTGGCCATCAGCAAACTATCATTTATATGGCATTCACCATATACCAAAAAATCTGTGAAATGTTGTGCACTCACTATTTTATTTACTTGCCACAGCCATGACCCTTTAATAGAGAAAATGAAGCTGAGAAAACTTCTAAGTTGCCAAAGAAAATACAACTAGCTTGTGATAGAGGGAGAATTAAAATCCAAGTCTGCCTGAGTCCAAAGTCTAACTCTGCTTAGACCCTTCAGTTCCAACTTTAAGGAATTTACATGGTACAAAAATCCATATTTTAAAATAGCACTGTTCCCAACAAACCATGTACCTCTACAGGCACTTCAAGAATAAAAAACTCAGCCTACTATATCCAGGAACTAAGAACAGCAGATCTATAGTTCTTAAGCAAATGTCACTTATACAATGGGTATTATAAAGCCCCATTCCTTACACTTTGTCATCTTTTTCTCATATTGACCCTGAAGGATAGGAAAGGCATATAGTCTCCAATTTTAAAATGAGAACACTACAGTAAGTGCAAAAGCACTTTTAAATCGTCAAGTGTCACACTTGTGACATAAGACTCTCTAAAACGTAAACCTCATTATATCACTGCATTGCCGAAAAATCGCTCAATAATTCCCCACCACTCACAGCATGAATCGTCCAGTCTCCTCAGTATTGCACACGGGCAGCTTTCCATTTCTGCTGTTCTCTACCAAATTCCATGTTCTACTGTGCATAGCACTTGAAATTTCCATATTAAACACATCTCCCTACCTTGGTTCTTGTGGTTCCATCCCTCTGAAGTGGACCTCCCTTTCCCCCTATTCCCATCAAGCTCTTCAGTTCTCACTTCAAGTGGCACCTCCCCTCAGAAGCCTTTCAGGCTCCATTCTCCGTCCACGTTAATTAGACTCTTTTTGTATTAGGTATTTACATAGCCATAACAACTAATCTCTCACACCTTGTTCTAAGAACACATCCAGTTACCATATTGGACTACAACTTCTTTAAAAGCAGAACTATGTGCTTTTCTTCATTTTGTTCCAGGAATCAATCAATATTTATTAAATGTGAATGAATTTAGTTATCCCACAGACCATATGGTCTTTTTGACTCTAGGCATTTTCATGTTCAATTCTATTCTTATGACCTTAAAAACAAATAAAAATATTGGACTTTCAACTCCTTTATTACTAAGTAATGAACACAATGGACATCCTCATGCCATTTTTGAACCTCACCCCATCTTTTACTAGAGATGATTTTCAAAGATGGAGTGAGTTTCAGGCAGAGTGTGAAAATGTTTATTTAATAAAGTTGAAAGTCAAAATCTTTTCATGACATATTTCAAACTATAGACAGCATCAAAATCCCTTAGATGCCCTGTTCCCTTCACACTGGGTGATCAGTGGTGAACACATATATATTTGGATTTCATATTTTAGCCACATTATTATTAAAAAGATATTTGAAGACTAGCCTCCAAGTCTCTGCTCCCAAGATATGATTATTATGATCTGTGTAGAAAACAGCCAAGTTACCGATATTTATTTCAAAAACAGTGCCACATTCCCATTCTGCCTGTAGTTTTGTTTTGTCTTTGATTAATTTCTTTAAGGCATGTAACTTTGAGGTCTCCAGGGCATTAACGACCACTAAGTACATAGCGATCCCCACTCAGCGAACATTTTACAACAAATAAAACACGCTTCCTGCCCTCAAGGAGTCTACAGTCTACCAGTATCAGCATCTGCTTGTCCACTGCGTCCTATCAAAAGCCCTAGTTCTTCCGTTTCTTCCTCACCTAAGGTGTACATGGACGATTCGTCCCCCAGCTTCTCTGGACTTCAGGCCTAGTCGTTTTCCTCAGTTTATATCATCACATTCCCCCTCACAAATATGTGAGCCGTCCTTCGCTCAGAACCCCTTCCTGCACCAAAAGCAAATTGCCCACTTTTGCCACCATCAACAAAACCCTCAAGCCAGAAGCACTTCTTCCTTCCACAAAAATAAAAGGAACATGGGCATCCTGTTCTGATGGGCCAGAGCCCCCAAATTCTCTCAACACCCTCCTTTCACCTTGTCTTTCCTTTCTGCTGAGCCAAAGAGAGTGTGCAGGCACTGTCTCCTCCTCTCTATGCCTCAGACCTGCTCATCAAGGCGCTGGGTGGGGGAGTGGAGCAGTACCTCAACAGTGCTGGAGTCAGGCCTCCATGACTAAACACTTTTTAGTACTTGGGGAGCGCGGTGAGAGCTAGGTCTGCCCCAGCTCCCCCAAGCCACCCCTGCTTGCTCTCACTAGGCTCCCAGTCTCCCTCCTGGATCCTCCCTCCTCCCTTTTGCTGCTCCACCTCTCCCCTCAAGGCCTGAAAGAGACCAGGCAGCACCTCACAACAGCAGCCAGAAGAAGCTGAAGGCTGTTGCCCCAGAAACCCAGACTAGAGAATGATTTTCAAAGATGGAGTGAGTTTCAGGCAGAGTGTGAAAATGTTTATTTAATAAAGTTGAAAGTCAAAATCTTTTCATGATATATTTCAAACTATCCACAGCATCAAAATCCCTTAGATGGCTCGCTGGGCGATGTTTGTTTTTCCTGTAATCAGAAAATCCCACTAGGGGGACTGTAGGGGATTCTCTGCGGCTGTGGGTCCTGAGATCTGAACTAGTCCCCAGCAGCCCTTCAGAGGAAGATAAAGTACCAACTTTGCATTACAGTGGGAGACAAAAAAAAACTGAGTGAGCACATCCCCACCACCACAGTGTGGGAGTCCGGGACTGGAGAAGAAAGGAGGCCAGACCCAGGGGCTGCAGAAATCAGCTCTGGAGAAAACCTGACCTTTGGCCTTTGCAAAAGCCCCTAAAAGACTTAGTCCATCCTACCCATTACCATTCTGAGAGAGAAAATTATTGAGGGAACTGAGGCCCAATCACCCCAGAAAGCAAGTCTCGTGCACAGAACACATACGAAGAAACCACATAGGCACTGCGAGGTTGGAGGATGGGTTTCCTCAGTGTTCTCAGCTTTCAGCTGGGTAATACAAGCCACCCCTTCTGGTTCGACTTCTATGCCCAGTGCAAGGGAACACCGGTAACAGAACAGAAACACTGGCACCTCCCCTATATTAATTAATCAGGAATGCATGATGGCTAAACCTTCAAAAGCACCAGGGACACATGACACTAACAGAAACGCTACATTTAAAAAAAAAAAAAAAATGGCATCCAAGTTGCTGAAATTCCCTCTGCAATCCTGGGTACCAAACACCAGGAATCCACCCCAGTTAAATCTGAGGAGCTCAGTGTCTCTGGGCAAAAAATGGAAATGAAGGAGCTTTCTCACAGCTTCTAGCAAATACACTAGAAATCACAGAAGTTAATACTTTCAGAATGTCACACCAGTTAGGGCATGGAAATAGGAAAGTTTAATGCAGATGTCTGTAAACAACCCCTTTGCAATTCGAAGGTATCAATCCATCCTACCAGAAGAGAGGGCCAAAGAGCTTAGTCACCAGCAGGCTGGGCAAACTGCTTTCTCGATAAAAACCAGGCATAAAGTAAACATGGTCATCCTCCTCCCCCACCTTGAGCACAAATCTCTGCCCAGTGTATCAGCTCCCCGCTCCAGCCCCCAGGAGCGCAGATGGGTGAATTTCCGCAACTCCCATCAGGGGTCCGTCCCCTCCCCAGATGCTTACCTGCTATCCTAAGCACTGCCCTCTCAGCGGGGTCCAGCACCGAGCCCCCGTGAATCTTTCTTTTTGATCTCTCATGTTTAGGCAAATTCCAAGGTAAAGTGTCTCCTGGAGCTGGAGATGCGGAACCAGATTTCTGGCTGAAATCATCCTCATCAGAAAAATCCGCAGAGGAAGACATAGAGCAGCGATAGGACGCGTTCCCGGAACTCTACAGAGGATGACACAGAAAAAAAAGGCATTAACAGCAAAACACTCACATATGCTCATCGGTTTCAACAGCCCCCTCGCTGCCGCCAAACGGAGTCTGGCATCCTGCACCGCACCATCCTCAGTGCTGAAGGGATACACAAACAGGGAAATGAAACCCAGGGCTCACCATCTTTTCTCGGCGGCGTCTCCGACAGCAGAAACAAAACCCAGGCAGTCCCAATACATGGAAGATTTGCGCAGAAGTGTGTGGCCTGCGGTCCGGCCACCAGCTCACAAATGACTGGGCCAACAATGAAGCCAAAATCAACAGCCTTCCTGTTACAAATCTATAGTATTTGGCTCCCCCACCAGGACAGGAGAAACATTTTCCATTACTAGGCTGCTGGTTAATTCATTAAGGCAACTAACTCGAAGTTTCAAAAACAAAGCACAAATGCAGGATGTTGAGTCCCAATTCCTTTCCGTTTCGGGTTGCCTCACCACTGGAGTCTCCTTTCTGACGAGCTTTAAGCCCCTTGTCCTCTTTATTTAATTTGCTTCATGAGATTAAAGCAGGTTCCCAGAAAAGAGCAAGGAGGGAGGAAGGGCAGATTCTGAGAAGAGCTTTTCTTAAGGCTGGGAGAACACAAAAGACTGTTTTCAGAAGCCTAGGACAGCTCCAATAAACAAACATCTGAACTCAGTTGAGAGTTCTTCAGATAATTTAAACTTCTACCAAAAGAACACCTCCCAATAATGTAAATGAGGATGACGGCAGTGGCAGCGCAGTGACAAGAAACAGAGCTCTTCTCAGCTCCTGGTCATTATAAAGTGAACTGAGGAATAGGATGCTTCCACCCAAGCACTTTGCCTGAAGGTTAGTCCTCCCTTCACCGAGTAGGAGCAAATCTGCAGGATCTTATCTTGCCTAAAAGGGTTCTATCTTCCGTCCAGCGAAAGGGCACGAGGGCTTAGTCCTGCATTCTTGATGGAGTTGGGTTTGTGATTATGTAGAAAGCCAGCAGCTTATACTGTGGAAATCAGGATATGATCTGCACTGGGAACAGATTTATAAAATTTCAAAGGGAAATCTTCACTTTCCCACTTAGAATTCACTTGGCTAGGTGGGGCACATTGTAAAGATGGCAAAACTGGTACAACTAAAATTCCTGAAATGTATCTTGCGGTCAGAGATCCCTAAGAAGCAAGTTGCAAACAGGAATCAGTGAGGCATAGTCCAATTTGAGCAAAAACACTGGGCTGCTCACAAAAGCAGTGGCTACTGCAGCAAACAGGCTGTGTGAGCAACATCCCAAAGCACTCACCCACAGCCTGTGAAACAAACTATAAGTGAGTCAGGACTATTAATCTTGCCTCGGTCTATTCACGCATGTCCCTACACACGATCACACCACCATTTTAACAGTACACAATATCTCCCACAAATTTAAGTGTCTAAGGTTTATCTTTAGCTCTGTTCTTTCCAGAAGAAGTGGTCTTCCATTTTATTTTACTTTACCTGACATTTCATCACCTTAGCTAATTTATTTATGCAGATTTTGTGTGTGTTCTCCTCGGGGCAATAATGTATGAGGCAAACATGAGGTAAATAAGATAAAATTGATTTTCTGTATGGCAACCAGAGTCCACAGAGAATTGTGAGTGGTGTTAAGTCAGTCACAGAATGCTATTATCAACCTAATTTATTTTCCATGCTTTTTGGAAAATCCATCTTGAGCTCTCTGAGGTGGTGTTGTCGGCTGGATCTGTGAAAGAGGGTGACATTCTTGAAGACTTCCAAAAGAGTATTGGGTTTCTTTGGTTGCCTTGTCTTCCTTAAAATGGCCTCCAACCTGCCCTTACTTAAGGTCATCCTTTATGTGAGATTATACTTCTTGTTATTGCCTGCACAATTTTAGTGACTATAGTAATTTGATTGTTTATCTTTATAGACAGACTTAGGGAATAACTGTTAAAGAACTGCTCCTTTCCAAAAACCACTGGTTATTGATTTTTTATAGATAGAGTAATTTTTTTTAATGGCCAGAGTCTCAGCTGATTGAACACCAAGATGTGATTTATGCCATGACATTAACACCATTAATCACACACAGCCAGATGGGAACAGTCACTACCCCAGGCCCCAAGGGTGTTGACTAGGGCAGCCTCTAATCTGGTATTGTCACTGGTAAACAGACAAGCGAGAAAAGACAACCAGCAACACCTCTTTCAACAATATATCATATGAATATACAGACACAGACACATCAAGGGAAATCATACATATTTATAATTGGTAAAGTCGCCCAGGCTACACGATTCAAGCACATTACAAAATAATTTTTTCCCATAATAATTTTCATAAACACTTTAAAGTGTAAGTAAACTATACAAAATTAGGCACGTTTGAACCTTGAAAATTGAAAATGGATTTAAAAGAAGCTGCTCTGAAGGCGATTGATCCTATAAAACTGTTCAATGCTTTACTAATTTAAGATGACTTGCCAATTGATGTCAGTATCTTGGGGGCTAGAGGGAACAGTGTAAGAGTATGGTTCTCCTTTTTTTGGAAAAAGCAAACATGTTCTCTGGCCCAAAACCCAGAGCCTCACCTTTGATGTGGGGCTAACAAGGATAAGACAAAGGAAGAGGGTGCTTGTGACCAACAAAAGCCCCAAGATCTCTCTTGTTGCCTAAGGTTTAATTCCTATTAAAATATAAATATCTATGTCCATGAAGAGGAGATGGGATAATTACAGTATATCCATATAATGAACTACAATGCAGCAATTAAAAGTGTTATGGATCTACACTTAAGAGAGTATAAAGAGTTCATATAGAATAATTCATTTAAAAAAATGTGTGTGTGTGTGTGTGTGTGTGTGGTGTGGGGGGGTGTGTAGATGGATAAATAGATAAATGATTGATAAATAGGTAGACAGATGATAGGTTATCAGTATATAAACAATGGCTATCTCTGGGTGTTGACTAACATTATAAATGGATTTAATTTTATTTTTTGTAATTTGTTAATCCAAAACAAATGTACAAAAAGATTACCTAAAAGAAAGATACTATGCCAAGAGTCAGAGAGAATAGCAAAAGCCATAGGAAGAACTATTTAACCAGTGCTTTTAACCACTTGGGGTTCATAGGCACCCCTAAGAAGTTGAAGAAATCTATGGAAACATCTCTCCAGAACACAGCACATGGACAAATACACACAAATTTTGCATATGATTTTCTTCAGTTCACTGACCCACTGACTTCAGGTCAAGGACCCCAATTTACACCATCATTTGTCATCACCATTTGGCATTTGTGTTAAGAACAAGAGAAACTGGAAAGCACAGTGGAGTATGCAGGAAGAGAAGTAACGGTAATTAGAAGAGTAAAGACTAAGTTGACCTAGGTCATAATATTTTCAACATTTGGCTATATGGTTGTTTTTTTTTTTTTTAAATAAAGAACTCTAAACCACCTCTGGACCGGTGCTGGGTCTCTACAACCAAAAACACCAAGTTGTGAGGAATCTAAACACCCTGTATTTTGTCTTATTATGACCTAATTATAAAGGTAGTTTTAACAATTGAATTAGATTACCAAAATTTTTAAGTGACTTTCCTAATAGCCAGTGCATTCAGATGGTATAAAAACAACCCAAATCTCTTAAAGCCAAGACAATTACAGAATGCAACATTTTTAGAAGGGGAACTAAACAATAACTTCTCTAATTGAAACCCCGGTGGGGGATCTGAGATAAGTACAATGGAACTGCCTAAATTGGAAGCCACCCAGCCTTAGCACCCTGATCTGCAGGAAAGAGCCAGGAAATTGTCTCTGCACTAGGCATTCTCTAAATGCAATGGAGAAACAAGTGCAGAGATAAGGGTTTGTAAAAAAGCCAGACGTTTAGGATCCCAGAGACTGGAAAGGTAACTTCCACAAACCTTCATACCTATATTTTATGTACACTTCTGTAAATATATTTCCAAAAGGTTAAAAAGAAACGATTGGGCAGTGGCGCCTGGGTAGCTCAGTCAGTAAGCATCTGACCCTTGGTTGAGGCTCAGGTCATGATCTCAGGGTCAGGAGATGGAGCCCAGTGCTGGGCTCCTCCCAGCACAGGGTCTGCCTAAGATTCTTTCACCCTCCCTCTCTGTTCCTCACCTACTCACACTCTCTTTCTCTCTTTAATTAATTAATTAAGTAAGTAAGTAAGTAAGTAAGATTTTAAAAAAGAAAAGAAACAAGTGACTGACACAGGACCATCTAGATTGTGAGGCATTCAATAAAATAACTACCTTGCACTCTTCATGAAGGTCAATGTCAAGAAACATACACAACCAAAAAACAGAGAATGTTCTAAATTTAAAAGACAAATGAAACAGAACAAAAAATCCATGAACCCCGATGACATTCTGTACCTTTTTTTTTTTAAGGTTTTATTTATTCGACAGAGAGAAACACAGCCAGAGAGGGAACACAAGCAGGGGGAGTGAGAGAGGGAGAAGCAGGCTTCCTGCTGAGCAGGGAGCCTGATGTGGGACTTGATCCCGGGTGTGCGGGATCATGACCTGAGCCGAAGGCAGTCACTTAACCAACTGAGCCACCCAGGTGCCCCTGTACCTTTTTTTTTTTTAAGCTAAAACAGATGTGTTAGAGATAACCGGGAACAGTTGAACATAGATCATGGATTGTTTATTAGATGGTATTGGGAAATTGTTGCTAATTTTCTAAGGTATGATAATGATATTGTGGTTGTAGAAAGAGTCCTTATCCTGGGATACTTTATCCTCACCTTCCAGGCTGAAGAAACTCATGACATCTGCACTTATTTTCAATTGTTTTAATAAAACAGAAAGAACTGGTAAATATAGCAATAGATTAATAATATTCACTATACTACACTCTTTCAATTTTTCTATATATTTGAATATTGTCAAAAATGAAGAGTTGGGGGGAAACACATAAGCAAGACCTTTCTCAGTTTCTCTAAGTGTTACTTAGTCTAGGCCTCTTCTCAAAATATCAAAATTTTGGGTTCTAAGTACACAGTGATGGTGTCCATCTGAGTGACTACTCATAGCATTTCTTGATATATACTTATAGAATTAGAGAAGCACCAAAGCTGTGGCCTATGTCAACAAGACACCTGAGAAAGATGATGTGCTTGCCTCAGTCCCAAGCAGAGTTTTAGATGGAAGGACATAAAATAGACTCCACTGTTATTTATTTAATATATAGTCCAGTAAACCTAAAGTTGGTTCTATATCATGTTTTTTATGATTTTACATAAACAAAAAGAAAGATATCAAAACTTTAAAAACGTGAAGATTCCATTTTGTTTAAAATCCTATTGATTAGGTAAGTACAAATACTAGCTTCTTGCATATTATATAAAAATATTCAATATGGCCCCAAAAAACATTTCCATACTAGTTTTTTACTGTGAAGTAAGTCCAAAAAGCAAAGCCCCATTATCTAATATTAAAGATCCTAAAGAAAACAATCTTTACCACAAATATACAGATGCTGAAGAAAACAGTTAATGAAAATGTAAGAAAGCATGTTTAACCCCTTGAAGACAAAATGAATTACGGTAAACTGTGGGGACTATGTGCTTGTTTTAAATTTTTTTCAAAACCAGCCGAACAATTCAAGTATTCTCTCATCAAATAAATAACTCTTAATTCGCCTCCCATCTGGAAACCACCTCTACTTTTTTTTTTTAAGATTTTATTTATTTATTTGACAGAGAGAAAGAGAGTGTGCGCACAAGTGGAAGGAAACGGCCGACGGAGCAGGAGAAAAGATTCCCCGCTGAGCAAGGAGACTGACACAGGACTCGATCCCAAGACCCTGCGATCATGACCTGAGCCAAAAGTAAACACTTAACCAACTGAGCCACCTGGGCACCCCTGGAAACCATCTTTAAACAGTAAGAGGGAAGGGGCTTTTGGTTTGGCAAGACATCAGCTCTCCTTCACTCTCTCCTTTTAGGGGAGAACTGCAATAGTGCTTAACTGAGAGAGGAAGAAGAGCCTAGGTAGAGTTAGGGGAAAGAGAGGTCAGAAGGAAGGGAAGCTGGAAGGTTCTTGGATCTCACTCCAGGCAGGAGGCTTTGGGCAAAGAAGATCTCTTTCTAGGTGGAAAGGCCCAGTTCATAAGCCTATGAAAGAAGACTACTGGAATTCAGGACACAGACTCTTCCTAGAGTAGAAAGATTATGCATTAGTTAAGAGTATTCCTTGGTCTTCTACTTCTGGGGAAACTAAGCTCATACAACATAATTTTCCTCTAGCTGTATAAGAAGCTCTCCAAGATAAGCATCAAAGACTCATTTCTGGGAGGAGCATGGCTTCAGATTCTAGGCAGTCTTGGCTTAGCACGAAAACATTCTGCAAGACTTCCTTCCTTTCAGTCTCACCAGCACGTTCTAACTATACACAACATTTACTAAATGACTGTCATCAGGGACTGTACTAAGCATTTTCATTCACTATTTTATTTAATACTCACTGCTACCTAAGAAAGAGGTTTGGAGAGTTTAATAACTTGTTTACAGTCATTCTATCAGAAGAACCAGGATTTCCATCTGGATCCTTTGACCCCAAAGCCTGTGCTCTCAACCACATGCTATTAAATGCCCTAAAATGTGGTCCATAGGCTCTGGGAGGAGCATCTTAACATATAGCCCTCAAAGATCTTACCATGTATTTGGAGAACCCAAAAGGAGTAGACTTGTTCTGTGCTCACTCCTAGGCCCAAATGATGGAAATGATCAGAGAGACAGCTGTCAGTTCACGATGAAGAAAAACCATACAAAAATATATAACCACTTAAAAGTGGAAAGGACTGCTTTGTATGGTAGTAAGCATCTTCCTGCTCCAAGGGACCAGCCTTCACTGAGTGGAACACTGATTTTTCTTCTTTTTTCCCAACTCTAATATTCTTTGGTCTTATGTGTTCTGACACCTCTGCAAATCTCCCCAAAAAGATCCCTCTCCCTCTGCCCCTCCCCCTGCTCATATTCTCTCTCTTGCTCACTCTCTCAAATAAACAAAATCTTTTTGAAAAAATAAATAAATAATAAAGATGTGATTAATAATATAAAGCCAGTTAGTAGAGAGATGCTGACTCAGAAAATAGACTAGAGCATCTACAGTCCCTTTAGAAGCCAGGATGAAGATTCGAGTATTCCCCCCTCCCTCATTCCTCCAACAGCATCATGTCCAAAACTGCCAACTGTGGATAGGAAGCCATCCTACAGATGCCTGGCCTACATTTAAAAATTGGGAATTTTAAAGCATTGAGAGTGGGAATATTTTCCCTTTTTGGAAAGGACATGTGCTTTCCATTCTGACACAGTCCTTACCTAGCCCCCTTTATTTATCTACGATACCTGGCCTACGAGTTTGTGGCCCCTAGAGTAAATTAAGACACAAATGAAGGGACAGGTAACACTGTTGCATTCAGAAAATAAAAGAACCACGGAGGTGAGAAAAGTAAGGAATAATGGTTATCAATAGCATGACAGTTTAAAAAAGGAAATTGGAGAGGAGGGGACAAAACAAAAGGAGGGAGCTATCAAAATATCTGTTAAATTAGTGTTAAATAGAAACAGGTGATTCCATGTTCCTGCAGGCATCCAAATGCTGATCTCATTCTGCTCCATCCTCAAGAATCCTAGTTAACATTTCCAATGCCCGGGAAATGGAACCAAACCATAGGACTTCCGTAAATGCTGGCTCATGAACTCCATGAATCTGACGGGTCCACCTACCCATCACTACTGCAGCTAACCCCCACTGCTGTCTGCTCCGGCCCCTGCCCAGGCTCAGATCTGCTGCCAAATGTTTCTCCTACCTTTGTGTAAGTCATCGAGGACATTTTGATGCCAAATACTTTCAACAACCAGGTTATCGCTCTGACTTCTGTTAAAAAGAAGATGTGGGCTATGATCACACGTGTGGGTCCCTAAGATAGAAAGACAGGACATTTGCAAAGACCAAACCCAACTACGATCTATACTGTGTAGTTATAAAGTTAAAGATATGTGCATACTGTGCCAAAGATTAAATGTTGGGAAAAAGCTGTATGACTTTGGGAAAACTGCTTGGCCTCTCTGGGCTTTGGTTTTCTCAACTGAGAAATAGGAAACATAACAATGCATAAGACATAAGGTTGTTGTAGCAGAATAAACAATACATGAGAAGTGCTTATAGCAATGCCCAACACAGAGAAAGCATTAAGTAAATTTAAGCATTAAGTGATGATACCTATTCACATTGGCATGATCCAAGAGTAGATGACTTAACTCCAGCTGAGCCAATATGACTGTCATTCCAGGGAATTTGAAGCAATAGAGACACAGTAACTGGAAGTTATTGGAATGAGGTCAAAATTAATAACAGCTCTCAGCTGTCCTTGTAGTTCCCATATCTATCCTTCCCATCCTTCCCAGCGTGTTTGTTGAACATTTCACTTCTTTGGGATATCCTTGTATCTTTCCAGTTCAGTCCTCTTCTGTTTCTTTTAAATTCATCATCTCCATTGTTGGAAACAATGAAAACTTAGGACAAACACATTAGTATTTAAAAAAAAAAAAAAGCAATTATAGGTATTCAATTCTTCCCTGTAGAAACATAAGCAGGGTTACGTCTATACCTTCATTTTCATTACCTATCTTCATTAATGCGACTTCAGAAAATTGCTTTTGATAATGGCTTTTACACAGTTATTCTCTCACTTCAAATAGTTACTGCTTAAATTAAGTGGAAAAATTACTTTTTCATTTAAAAAAAAAAAACCTTATTATTGCACTGAAGCCAAGTACATGAAATTTGAAGTGCTTGGCACTTCCATGGTCCCTTTCTGAGGAAAATAGTGCTTGTTCCAGGTGTTTTATGTGGAAATAAGCTACCATACGCCACAGTGGACTGGAATCATGAGTCACTGCCTGAACATGAGGAGGCCCACTGCCCCTGAGCTGATTTGGTGGAAAACTCTGCCCAGCTGGGATGCTTCATACTGGGTGGTGGTAGCCCAGTCCAATCACAGCCTCTCCTCTGGGGAATAAATGCTAAGTACACCCCAAATGTCCTTAGCTAATATGTGGGTTTTCCTGAAGATGTGCTGTACATCCCACTCTTAGAACACTTGAGATCCACCTGGAACAACTGTATGGCTCAAAGCCCCTACATATACAGTAAAGAATCTCTCAGATTTCATTTTCTTTTTGTAATGAATCTCTCCTTCAGCAGGTAGTCTGGCTCAGTCCCTTCTTTGCTTTATCCTTAGGGGAAATGATGTGTCAGGGTGGGAAGCAGAAATGGCCTGCAAGTACACTTGGCTTTTGTTTTCCACAAAATTCAATCTGTTGAGACTAAGGTTGTAGAGAGGGGCAAAGTGTTCTGGGGAAAAGGACTTCCCTCAGCCTAAAAAGAGGTCCTCTTTTTTTTTTTTTTTTAAGATTTTATTTATTTGACAGAGAGAAACAGAGCCAGAGAGGGAACACAAGCAGGGGAAGTGAGAGAGGGAGAAGCAAGCTTCCCGCCAAGCAGGAAGCCCGATGTGGGACTCGATCCCGGGTCTCCGGGATCATGACCTGAGCCAAAGGCAGTCGCTTAACCAACTGAGCCACCCAGGCGCCCCAAAAGAGGTCCTCTTGGGCTACAAGGAATATCTGTAGATCCGGAACAGGGGACTTCTTGAATTCCAGAAAATGATCCATAAAGAGATGGCTGCCTGGTACGTCTAGGCAGACCAACCTTATGTTACACCTTTCAAGATCCTGTGTCATGACAGTAACCCAGAAACAGCCCAAAGGGCCCAACGGAACAATCATAGGGGATGTGTCAGCACCACCGAGAGGCACAAATATTCCCTCCTATTCAATGACATTTTGGCATCTTATAAGAACCCAGAACGTTAGCACAGCTCCAAGATGAAGGAAGCAAAGAACATCCAACCCGGTGTAATAGGAGCCAGGGAGTCAGAACCTAAGCTGACAGGAAAAGAGAGAGAAAGAGAGAGAGAGAGAGAGAAAGAGAGAGAGAGAGAAAGAGACATATCTTATACTAGAGTTTATTGCCTAAGGTGGAAACTCACCGTGTGGGCAGTGACAGTGTCATATTTACTTAAAATCCCAATTCCTGGGAATAGGCCCCTCATGGCTATCGAATGAATCCACCGGCTCGCAGCTGGGCTTCAGCAGGTGGGTCCCTTGGGAGCAGAGGTTCAAAGAGGAAGCTCTGCCAATGAGGGCTGCAGATGTCCTGAGCGTCGGCGTGTCCGTCTCACAAACACACAGAGCCCACTAACACGAGCCACAGCATCTTTCTCCTCCTACATCTCCTGCTTCCTCCAACATCATTTTTCTTTTTAATGCTACCCTGAATTACTCTAGAACCAAAGCAGAAGGAATTACACTTGCTTGCTTACTTGCTTACTGCCACTTTATTCCAAAATGGGTATTAAAGGGGCACCTGGGTGGCTCAGTGGGTTAAAGCCTCTGCCTTCAGCTCAGGTCATGATCTCAGCCCCTGGGATCGAGCCCCACGGGTTCTCTGCTCGGTGAGGAGCCTGCCTCTCCTTCTCCCTCCACCCTTCCCTCTGTTTGTGCTCTCTCTCTCTCTCATATAAATAAAAGTACCTTTTTTTTTTTAAGTGGGTATTAAAGTAACTAATAAAATAGTGGAGAAAGGGGGAAATGATGTTGATACCTACAAGTTATCTAACCAATACTCCCGAACGAGACACAGGCAAAGCTTGAGATGCTTTGGGACCCTTACAGTGAAAGAGGGAGCAGATGAAGCTGGGGACACAGGTGATAAATGGAGATCACAGGGGCCTTGCACGAGTGCTAGAGCCTGGGTTTGGCCTTGCAGGAGCCAGACTATTGCTGAACAGTTATAAGTAGTTTGCCCTTCTAGATGGATGACTGTGACAGCCATGGAAAGAATGGGCTGGCTAGGGGTCAACCCCAGACAAGACTAGTGGGCAATTATTGTTACAGTCCAGCAAATGAAGACAACCTGAGCTAAATCACTAACATTAGTGATGGAAGGAAAATGAATGTGAGAAATATTTAGAGGCTAGGAAAAGAGAAAGTGAGAGGAAGGCTGAGATGTGGCAGACAGGGTAAGAAGTTAAAGTATTTTACCTACAAGGAGTTGACAAGTCAGACAGAAGTGTAACAGTGGGGAGCCAGAGAAGGGCAGCAGAAAAATGAGTGGGTCCCAGGCAAGTAACACAAGGAGGCTCAAGATGTGGGATCTCTCTGATAAGTCCCCAAGTTCATGGTGATTCAGACTGGTTTCATGTAAAAGGCTAGCTAGTCACCCATCTCCAAGAAACCTACATTTCCCTCCGGCCACAGCCCAGGCCCCCATGCTCTAGTGAGTGACACTGGAATCCCACCCCTTAGAGAAGCGGCCGCCGGTCAGGGTCAGGCAAGGTCTGCTGAGATGGTGGCATACCGGTGGACAAAAGTGCTACCGAACCATTCATTCCTTCGTTTTTCCTTTAGCTCATGCACACGGAGAATAGGAGTGTACACGTGATCTTGTTCACTGTCCCCTTTCATGCAGGAATTGAATAGGAGACTAGAGTCAACATACCATTTACACATATCTCCTGTAAGTTTCAGAACAATGATACTATGCTACAGCAATACCCATATTTTTCTGACTTTTAATTGTCTGCAACCAACAAATTGGTAAAGTGTTCCTACAGTGCTTGTAAAGCAAATTCACCCATTCTTTCCCAGTGTCCACTGCAGGGCTCTCTCAGAAGTCACAATCCTGTGCTCTGGCTTTGCACCCACCCCTCCCCTCCTATTCATACTGCACACTAGGATTTGTGTGAATTCTAATCCCCCAACCTTCCTCTTTCCTTCAGGTGGTTTTCTCCTCCCTTTCTCAACTGGGGCTTCGACCCAGCCAGTCCAACAGCTTCCTCCAAAAATAACTTAAAGGCTAAAAGAGTTTTGAAAAATGTATATCCATGTCCAGAAAACAATATGGTGAATTCCATCAGAAACACGTGCACACTGTGGAATAAACAAAGAGCCTTCCCTTCTGCCCTACTGTATTATTACTTCCTGAACTGGTCCTATGTCTGTATGCACACACAGGAATCAGCTGGAAAGTTAGCAGGTGAAGAATCCAGGGATCTTCAAAACTCTCTTCAGTGAAAATAAGTGTTTATGGATGTGATGGTTAATTTTATGTGTCAACTTGGCCGACCATTGGTATCAATTGGCTTCAGCCAAGCAGCTGAAGGCCTTAGGAACAAAGACTAAAATTTCCTGTAGATGAAGGAGTTTTTTCCTCAAAAGTACAACAGAACAAACTTGCCTGAGTTTCCAACCTGTAAAAGAGTTTCCAACTCTTTTTTTTTTCTATTTTTTTTTTAGAGAGGCAGGCAGTGGGAAAAGGCAGAGGGAGAGGGAGTGAAGGAATCTTAAGCAGGCTCCATACCCAGCAAGGACACTCACACAGGGCTCCATCTCACAGTCCTGAGATCATGACCTGAGCCAAAATCAGGACACTTAACCGACTGAGCCACCCAGGCGCCCCTCTAACATACTCTTATCTGAATTTCTGTCCTGCCAACCTGCCCTATAGACGTTGGATTTGCCCGCCCCACAATCGCATGAGGCAATTCCTTAAAATAAACCTGTGTGTGTATCTGCCCTATTGGTTCGGTTTCTCTGAGGAACCCTAACTAACACAACTAACTTCAATATTACTCTATAAGAGTTTTATAAGTCACCTTTACTGCATTTCAGGGAACTAGAAACTCATGGCTATAATTCACATTTTACACTTTAATGGAAAGAAAGACTACAGAACTTTCATCAGGCCAAGTTAGGAGGCTCGAGTGGTTTCTCCGGCTTCCTTACTCACCACTCAAACTACCATAAGAAAGTTATTTAACTGCTCCAACTTTCGCATATTCTAAATGTAGATAATCATACCTTCTTCACCAATGTTAGACAGTATAAAATGAGATGATGTGTGTAAAGCATCTAATATGAGGTCCACCTAGGACATCACAGCCAATATATTTTATAGCATTTCATCCCAAGATGAAAAATTAAATGAAAACCAGGTTTAAAAAAAGAAAGAAAGAAAAGAAAAGAAAAAGTACATAGAATAGTAAGGATTAGTTAAATTACCAAAAAGTCTATCATTTTTAGGACTTGAAAAAAAATTTTTCCAGCTTTATTGAGAAATAATAGACATCACTGCATATGTTTAAGGTATAACAACATGATGCACTGATTACCACATAGTGTGAAATGACTACTACAATAGGTTCAGCCAACATCCATCTTCCCATACAGATACAATAAAAAGGAAAAGAGACAATAAAGAGGAATAATTGCCTCCTTCTGATGAGAACTCTTAGGGTTTACTCTCTTAACAACTTTTTCTTACCATTCGGCAGTGTTAGCTATAGTTGTCATGTTGTACGTGACATCCCTTGTACTTATTTAGCTTATAACTGAAATTTGTAGCCTTTTTTTAAGATTTTATTTATTTATTTGACAGAGAGAGATCACAAGTAGGCAGAGAAGCAGGAGGCAGAGAGGTCACAAGTAGGCAGAGAGAGAGGAGGAATCAGGCTCCCTGCTGAGCAGAGAGCCCGGTGTGGGCCTCAATCCCAGGACCCTGAGATCATGACCTGAGCCGAAAGCAGAGGCCTTAACCCACTGAGCCACCCAGGCGCCCAATTTGTAACTTTTTAAAAAGATTTTATTTATTTATTCAACAGAGAGAGAGACAGTGAGAGAGGGAACACAAGCAGGGGGAGTGAGAGAAGGAGAAGCAGACTCCTCACTGAGCAGGGAGCCCGACGCGGGGCTCGATCCCTGGACCCTGGGATCATGACCTGAGCTGAAGGCAAACATTTAAAGACAGAGCCACCCAGGCGCCCCCAAAATTTGTAACTTTTAGCCATCTTCCTCCAATTCCCTCGCCTTCCACCCACTGCCTCTGGTAACTATAAGCTTATCTATTTTTTCTGAGTTTGGATTTTTTGGTGTTTTATGTGTGTGTTTAGATTCCACATATAAGTGAGACTGTACAGTATTTGTTTTTCTCCAACTTATTTCACTTAACATAACGCCTTCAAGGTCCATTTATGTTGTCACAAATGGTAGGATTTCCTCATTTTTACAGCTGGATGATATTCCATTATATATACATACCATCAATTCTTCGTCCATTCATCCACCAATGGACATTTAGTTTATTTCCATGACTAGGTATTATAAAGCACTGCTATGAACATAGAGGTACAGATGCCTTTTTGTTGAATTAGTGTTTTCATTACTTTGGGATATATTCCCAGAAGTGGAATTGCTGGAGCATAAGGTAGTTCTATTTTTAATTTTTTGAGGATCCCCCCATACTGCTTTCCATAGTGACAGCACCAACTTACAATCCCACCAATAGTGTACAAGTGGTCTCTTTCCTCGGCATCCACATCAGCATTTATCATCTCTTATCTTTTGGATGATGGCCATTCTAACAGGCCTGAGGTAACAGCTCACTGTGGCTTTAATTAGCATTTCCCTAAGACTAGTGATGTTGAACATGTTTTCATGGACCTGTTGCCCTTTGTATGTCTTCTTTGGAGAAATGTCTATTCAGGTCCCTAGCCCATTTATTAATTGCATTATGTAGGGAAGGAGTTTAGTTTTGGTTTTGGGGTTTTTTTGTGTGTGTTGTTCAGTTTTGTTTTTTTTGTTTTGAATTTAGGAGATGGTATTGGGGGGTTCTGTTTTTGTTTTTGTTGTGGGGGGTGTTTGTTGAGTTGTAGTTCTTTATATGTTCTGGCTATTTACTTTTTGGGAGATATATGGTTTGCAAATAGTCTTTCCTAGTCCATAGATCGTTTTCACTTTGTTGATGGTTTCTTTTGCTGTGCCTAGTTGGGTGCCTAGTTTGTCTAGTTGGATGTAGACCCACTTGTTTATTTTTTGTTTTGTTGCTTGTGCTTTGGGGTCATATCCAAAAATTCATTGCCAAGGAGCCTTATTCCTCTGTTTTCTTCTAGGAGTTTCATTGTTTCAGGTCTTATATTTAAGTGTTTAATCCATTTTGAGTTATTTTTTGTGAGTGGTATAAGATATGGATCCAGTATCATTCTCTTGTATGTATATGTATCCAATTATTTCAGCACCATTTATTAAGGAGACTGTCTTTCCTCCACTGGGTATTCTTCACTCCCTTGTAAAATATTAATTGACTGTATATGCTTAGGTTTACTTATAAGCTCTCAATGATGTCCCATTTATCTATTTGCTTTATACCAGTACCATACTGTTTTGGTATAGCCTGAAATCAGGAAGTGTGATACATCCTACTTTGCTCTTCTCAGGATTTCTTTGGTTATTAGGGGTCTTTTGTGGTTCCATATAAATTTTAGAAGAATTTTTTCTACTTCTGTAAAAACAGAATTGACATTTTAACAATATTAATTCTTCCAATCCATGAACACAGGATACCTTTCCATTTATTTGTGTCTTCCTTGATTTCATTCCTTAATGTCTTGTGGTTTTCAATGTAGAAATCATTCACCTTCTTAAATTTATTCCTATCTTATTTTTGATACTATTGTAAACACAGTCCATTTCTTTATTTCTTTTTCAGAAATTTTGTTAGTGTATAGAAATGCCATTGGTTTCTATACATTATTTTAGCATCCTGCAACTGTACTGAATTCATTGATTAGATCTAACAATTTTTTGGCTGAGTCTTTAGGATTTTCTATATATAAAATTGTATTGTCTTCCAATAAAGACCATTTTAATTCTTCCTTTCTGATTCTAATACCTTTTTTCCCCTTTAGTAATTGTTCTAGCGAGGATTTACAGCATTATGTTGAATGGCAGTGGTGAAAGTAGCCACCCTTGTCATGTTCCTGATCTTAAAGGAAAAGCTTTCATCTTTTCATCAGTGAGAATGTTAGCTATGGGCTTATCATATATGGCCTTTATTATGTTGAGATATGTTCCTTCTATGCCTAATTTGTTAATAAGAGCTTTTTATCATGAAGAGATGTTGAAATTTGTCAAATGCTTTTTCTGCATCCATTGAGATGATCATATAATCCTTTTTTCATCCAATGAATGTGATTTATGACATTAATTAATTTATGTTCAACCATCCTTGTATCCCAGGGATAAATCCCACTTGATCACAGTGAACAATCCTTGTAATATGCTATATTTGCTACTATTTTATTGAAAGTTTTTGCAGTTATATTCATCAGGAATACTGGCTTTTATTTCTCCTCTAGTGTCATTTTCTGGTTTTGGTATCAGGATAATGCAAACCTTGTAAAATGAGTTATTGTTTTCCACCCCATTCCCACTTGAATTTTTTGGAAGAGTTTAAGACAGATTTGTATTAATCCTCCTTTAAATGTCTGTTGAAATTCAGCAGTGATGGCATCTGGTACTGAGCTTTCCTTCATTGGGAGATTTTTTTTTTTTTATTACTGATTTAATCTCTTTACCAGTATTTGGTTTATTCATATTTTCTATTCTTCCTGATTCAGTCTTGGTAAGTTGTATGTTTCTAAGAATTTTCCACTCATATATTGTCCAGTTCATTGCACATAGTTGTTCATAGTAGCATCTTCTAACCCTTTGAATTTCAGAGGTATCAAATGTAATGTCTACTTTTTCATTTATAATTTTGTTGATTTGGGTTCTCTTTTTTCTTTGGTAAGTCTGGCTAAAGTTTTGTCAGTTTTGTTTACCTTTTCAAAGAACTAACCCTTAATTTGGTAAATTTTTTTCTAGTGTTTTGTTGTCCTTTATGTCATTTATTTTTGCTCTATTATTTCCTTTCTTCTGCTAATTTTGGGATCCATTTGTTCTTTTTCTAGCTTCTTATGGGGTAAAGATAAGATTGCTTATTTAGGAACTTTCTTGCTTCTTAATGCAGACTTTTATTGCTATCGACCTCCCTCTTACAATTGCTTTTGCTGCATCCCATAAGTTCTGATATGTTGTGTTTCCATTTTTGTTAGTCTCAAGAAACTTTTTTTTTTTGTAAACAGGAAGAGGTTATTATAAATGTCTAGGTGAGGACACAAAACTGGGTAAAAAATCTGATCCAGCTGCCCTAGAAGAACCAGGGTCATAGCAATTGCACGCTCCCCAAAACCTGTTCTCCCTGTCTGCACCACTGCATCCCAGCATGCACTTGCACCTGGAAGCTCCACCCATGTGCACCTCTGGGCAGAAACCCAGGTCAGAGGGGTACCTAAGTCATGAGGAAGTCTAGAAAAGGCCTTTAGCTTTACGAAAGTACTGGAAGCACCAGAAGACAAGAGGAGCCAGATCCAACATCTGCCACATCAGGTTAAGAAATTTTCCCTCTCCCTTGTTTAGTCACAGTCCTGCGGCCCACCCCCTTGACTGGCTGTGAACCCATGATGCAGCCCAGGGGACAGAGCTCACAATCTTAGTCTCATCCCATTGGCTGGAACTTAGTGACATCAGGCATGTTAAAGGATGCAGTTGCAAGCTGGGAGTTCTGTTATCTCAATGAAGGTGGGGGTGCCTGCCCTTTTAAGTGGAGTGTGTCAACTTTGCCCAGTTTTGTCTTGCAGACCCTCTCTATTGATCTTTGGGATTGTTTCCTCATTTCTGCTCTTTATTATTTCCTTCCTTTGCTTCCTTTAGATTTGCTTTATTTCTCTTTCTTGGGCTGAGCACTTAACACATTTTATTTTACATCTCTTTTGTTTTTAAATACGTGTGGAGCAAGGAAGTTCCCTCTAGCCAGGGAGCTATGCCAAATATTTAACAAGTGGTGCAATGGGAATATCAGCCAGAGCAGAGCCTGGCAGAGGGAGAGGGTTCTATTGTTTACTCGCTGGTTTGGAAATGCAGCAGTAGCATTGCCCCTGTGTGTCTGCCACATCTCCCGCTGCTGTCCCAGCAGCACTCTCACTGCTTCCCATGGGTGGGCATGGGGCTGTTCAGGTCCAAATATTTCACAAACTACACTGAATTGTTTCTCTAACCCATGAGTCCATTAGGATGCACCCTCCAGTCTCCATCATCTGAGGGGCATTCAGCTCTCTTTTTAGTGCTGATTTCTAATGCACCTGCCCTGTATTCCGAGAACAAGGGCTGTACCACCCTGATTCTGTTACATTTGCTGCCATTTCCCTTATCACTGAACATGTGGTCAACACAAATTCCACAATGGAAAGCCTGGGTGGTGAGCTACAAGTGCTCGGTCTTCAAGAAACTTTTAAATTCCCCTTTAATTTCCTCTTTGATCCACTGATTGTTCAGAAGAGTGTTGTTTAGTTTCCATGTGTTTGTGAGTTTTCCAGTTTTCCTCTTGTTACGGACTTCCTGTTATTGAAATTTATGGATTTCATGCCACTTAGGTCAGACAAGATATTTAGTATGACTTCGATCTTCTCAAATTTGTTAAGACTTGTTTTGTGGTCTAACAATTTTCTTGTTTTGTGGCCTAACAATTTTCCACTTGTTTTGTGGTCTATCTTAGAAAATGTTCCATGTGTGATTCAGATGAATGGGTATTCTAGTGTCACTGTATAAAATGTTCTCTATATGTTTGGTGAGTCCATCTGGTCTGTAGTATTGTTCAAATCTGCTGTTTCTTTATTGGTTCTCTGTCTGGACAATCTATCCTTGTTGAGGGTGGAGTATTAAAGTCTCCAACTACTGCTGTATGACTGTTTACTTCTCCTTTTAGCTCTGTTAGTTTTTGCTTTATATATTTAGGTGCTTTGATGTTGGGCACATACATATTTACAATGTTTATATGTT
Source organism: Spilogale gracilis (assembly GCA_004023965.1). Taxonomy (NCBI): domain Eukaryota; kingdom Metazoa; phylum Chordata; class Mammalia; order Carnivora; family Mephitidae; genus Spilogale; species Spilogale gracilis. The sequence goes on from PITA01010089.1 coordinate 50,554, forward strand.
TTTGATGTATTGACCCCTTTATCATTATTAAATGACCTTGTCTCTTCTTACCATTTTTAGTTCAACATGTATTTTGTCTGATATAATTATAGCTACGCTGCTTTTTTGTTGTTGTTTACAATTTGCTTGAAATGACGCTTTTCATATCTTTATCACTTTTTCACTCTTTGTCTATCTGTGTCTTTAGAGCTAAAGTGATTCTCTTAGAGGCAGCTAATTATTGGATCTTGTTTTCTTTATACATTCAGCCACTCTCTGTCTTTTGATTAAAGAAATTAATACATTTATATTTAAGGTAATTACTGATAGATAAGGAAAAATTATTGCCATTTTATTAATTGTTCTCTGGTTATTTTATAGACCCATTGCTCCTTGTTTCTTATTCTGCTGTCTTGTTTTGTGTTTGATGTCTTTAACATCAGGGTGCTTTGACTTTATCATATTCTTTTGTATAATTACTATAAAATTTTCCCTCGTAGTTACCATAAGGCTTACATAAAATATCTTAAATTTGTAACACCTTATTTTAAACTGATGACAACTTAACTTCAATAGAATTCATATACTTAACACTTTCAGTTCTTTTTCCCCTCACATTTTAAGTTATTGCTTTTACATTGTTCTGTTTTTTACATCATATAACCAATAACAAATTATTATATTTAGATACTTTTGCTATCTTCATTTTTCTTTTATATATATATATATATATATCCATTTTTCTTACTTTTAAGCTAGTTACAAGTTATGCACCATTATTGCCAAATTGCAGAATCTAAATATGACTCTCTATATTTACCATTATAGTGAAATTTACCCTACCTTTTAGTGTTTTATGTTAATTAGTGTTCTTTTGCTTCCACTCAAAGGGTTCTCTTTACCATTTCTTGTAAGACAGTTCTAGCAGCCATGAACCTCTTCATCTTTTGTATGTTTAAGAAAGTCTATCCCTTCTTCATTTCTGAAGGACAACTTCAACAGGTATAGAAATCTGGGTTGACAGTTATTTTCTTTCAATATTGTGAGTATGTCATCCCATTCTTTCCTGGCCTAAAAAGTTTCTTTTGAAAAATCTACCAACTATCTTATCAGGATTCTCGTGTATATAATTTCTCTCTTTTCTCTTGCTGCTCATAAAATTCTTTCTTTAACTTTTGACAATTTAATTATAATATGTCTCGGTGTAGCCATATTCAGGTTCAATCTATTTGAGGTCCTTTCGGCCTCATAGATCTAGACCTCCATTGCTCTCCCCAAGTTTGGGAAGCTTTAAGCCATTATTGCTTTAAATATATTTTCTGTCCCTTTCCCTTTCTCTTCTTCTGAAATTCCCACAAGGTAAACATTATTTCTTTTCACTGTGTCCTGTAATTCCAGGCTTTCTTCACTTTTTTCTTTTTGCTTCTCTGACTGGATAATTTCTAGTGTACTATCCTCCAAGTCACTAATTCTTTTTTCTGCATGATGTGTGTCTACTTTTGAAGCTCTACTGAATTCTTCTGTTTAGTTTTTTTATTTTTCAACTTTAAGATTTATGTTTGGTTTTTTTATTTTTTATTTTGATGGCAATTTCTCTCTACTTATTTTTTTTGGCACATTGTTTTCCTTATTTCATGTAGTTATCTGTATTTTCTTGTACCTCACTAAACTTTCTTAAGAGGATTATTCTGAATTCTTTGTCTGACAGTTCATAAATCTCCATTTTTTAAAATTTTTCTTTATTTACTTTTTAAGTAAGATCTATGCCCGACATGGGGCTTGAGCTCAGAACCCTGAGATCAAGAGTCCCATGCTCTACTGACTGAGCCGATTAAGAGTCCCATGCTCTACTGTCTGAGCCAGCCAAGAACCCCATAAATTTCCTTTCTTTAGGATCAGTTATTGGAGCTTTATTAGTTTCTATTGGTGGTATCTTATTTACCTGATTTTTCATGATCCTTCATCTCTTACATTGGTATCTACACATTTGATAATGGAGCTCTTCTTTCAGACTCTATAAACCTGCTTTAGGAGAGAGAGTTCTTCATCAGCTCAGTTTGGGTTTCTGGGTGTGTTTGCTAGTAATGTCTTTGGACAAGAGACCTACTATTATGGCCTATTTGAGAGCAAGGCAACTGTTCAAGCTCTGAGGATGAGAATGGGAAAGTGTGCCACTGGCTGAGAACAGTAGGATGGGACTGCTGGCTTGGTTCCCTACTCAAGTGAAGCTGTAGGATGGGCTCCACAGTTGCCTGAATTCTCTGGTGAGGGTTTCTAGATCATCAGAACTGGAGACTACATTCAGTAATAGATGAGACTATGAATCAACTTTCTTGCCCTAGCAGGGCAACAGGACCGAACCCAGGGCCTGTGCTGCTTGTTGTTTGGGGGCCTGAATCAGGCCTGGGTGAGCACTGAATTCTGTGGTCAGGTGAGGCTACTGGTTTTACTCTGCAGACAAGGAAAGCCATGGGCTGTGCTCTCTGTCACTATATATGGGACTGCTGAATAGGCTTCACAGCTTCCCAAGTACTCTGGTTAGATCCCCTGGTCCCACAGGCTGAAGGCTGTATTTAGCATTGAATGGGACCATGAATTAGATTCTCTGCCTGGGCACTGCAGGGGAAACTGCTGGAAAACTAGTAAAGCTCTTTGTTATCTTAATTCATGCTGGCCTGCACCCCCAAGTTCCCTAGCTAAACAAGGTCACTGGCTTTGTTCTGTGAACTACTGGGTCTATATGCCTTCCTCTCAGTTCAAGTGCCATTGGGCCACAGAGCTTCTAGGAGCAGTCTCCAGTCCTTCTGTTCAGAGGAGGCAGAAAGACAGAAAGATACTCTCCAAGTGGGTAAAGCTGTGACTCAGCATGTTATGTGCATGTGTGCAAACTGGGCTCTAGGGCCAACAAAACCTTTCATTTGAGAATCTGAATCAGGCAGATCTGGCCATGTGCAAACTGAGCTCTAGGGCTGGCTAAATTCCTTCTTTGAGGATCTCTGTTAGGCAGCTCTGCACTCTGCTAGTTCCCTGGTCAGAGTGCATGTCCAGCTTGGTTCAGCAGATGAGCAAAACTGCTGATTGAGATTACTCCTTGGGTACTACAGGTATTCAGTCAGTCTGCTAAGGTCTGCGTGCCAGTTGAGGCAAGCCCTTTCCTCTTCTCCATCAGTCAGATTCCCAGTGGCTACAGATTTCCCTGCAGTCCCCATGAAGAGAGATCAGAGTAGGCACCCCTACAAAATGACCCTCAGTGTTAAGAGAGGCTGGTTGTCCCCCCCTGGGTTCTCTTTTCCCACTGGAGGGACCAGAGGCTCAGGACAGACCTCTCCATGTGGCACTTCACTGACCTGGGGAGAGGGGCAATGTGATCAACAAGTACCCACTTCTCTTACTCTTCTAATGTATCTGTCTTGGTCTCTGAGGTATAGTGGGGACTTCAAACTCATCCCTATGTATCTAGCATTGTCTCAGAGATGTCTTGTTCTAGAGTATATGGTAATTGTCTTCTTATGATGGGGACCAAAGTCAGGAATGGCCTCTGTCACCATCTTGGTGACATCACCCTAAAAAAAAATTTCACCTCCCTTCATATCATCTGCACACTAATGCCTAAAATTCTAGTAATAATAACTCATTCTTTGTGTTTAAATACTTTTATTTCTGGGGCGCCTGGGTGGCTCAGTTGGTTAAGCAACTGCCTTCAGCTCAGGTCATGATCCCGGAGAGCCGGGATCGAGTCCCGCATAAGGCTCCCTGCTCGGCGGGAAGCCTGCTTCTCCCTCTCTCACTCCCCCTGCTTGTGTTCCCTCTCTGTCTGTGTTTCTCTCTGTCAAATAAATAAAATCTTTTTTAAAAAATTTAAATACTTTTATTTCTAATCATGTTTCCCATAGACAGAAAAAAGTGATATCAGTCATTTATACTTCAGTGTGAATAAGATCATCAGACTACATCCTGAAGAAATTTTTTGATAAAAAGAAGAGGGAACATTGGTGCTTTTAGTAGTAATGCAAGCTAAGTTTTACCTACCTCACAATTCTTCCTAGAGCCAGCTCTGCATGTTACAGGACAGAAATACAAGGAGCCAAATGAGTCTCTGTACTAACAGAAACACAGCCTGGCCCTAATTCAGAATACTGCTCAAGAGAAATACTACCTGGAGTACATGCTTTTAATTTAAATGCAACAATCCAGTCCTCTGCTTCCCTAGTTCAGAGTCCAGGCTCATCATCACCACTCTGCTAAGTCACAGAGAAAGATCATGGCCTTATCTTCTCACCTGCCTTCCTGATTCTCCAGGGAGAACATAATCTTTCATGTGATCTGATGGGAGCAGAAGATCTACCAAACAACTGGTGCCATGATGTCTGAAATCCTCCCACTGGAGATTCATTCACTCTTCAAGTGTTCCTTTCCCTGTGACAGGCTTGTAAAATACACATACTTGTAGGAGGGAAAATGAAGAACTGAGGTCTGGAGTCTGACTGAGCAACAGGCCTCCCAGTGCAGCTTCACCACTTCTTAGCTATGTAACTGTGGACAAACTACTTAACCTTTTTAAACTTTGGTTCTCTAATGTATACAGAAAACCTGCTTCCTAAGGTTCTTAGGAATAGGTGAGCTATTGCCCATTGCCTAGCATAGTGCCTGGCTCACAGGAAGTGCTTAGGAAATGCTAGCCACCGTTACTGTCATTATGAACAAGAAAAATGCTGTCATCATAAAATGGTTGTGTCTTTATCACTTCTTTTCTGGTATAGTTTCACTTATTTATGGTTATCTCTGGAACTACAGAGCTGATGATGTTTCCAAATAGTTTTTAATAGAATTTAAAAACAGGAAACAATGGTAGTCATTTGTTTATAAAAAGCAGCGCTCTTGTTTCAGAAGAAGCTATTTTTCGCTGCCCTAGTATCCTGAAATGTCTGCATCTCAGACTTCCTGATTCTTTTACTCTAATAAACAGACAAGCTTGCCTGGAATCATGGTGATTACACATACTCTAGAAATAAGCTTAAGAAATCCGTGTTGCCTGCTTAATACTCCCATAAATCCCAAGATTATTAGAGTTTGTTTTTAATGTAAAATAGCTAGGTTTTCTAACTTAATTTTAACTATGGGGAGTCAGTTCACTTTACAAAATATATACTTTTTTTAGATTTACGAAAACAAAAAAATTGAAAAACTCAGCTAAACATGGCATATAAACAGGGAAGCAATACAGCACAGAAGAAAGTATTCAATGAGGGGGTCCTTTTTCCAGATGTGACTCTGAAGGTTTCAGGACATATGATGTGGGTCATCTTGGGTCACTTTTCTAAGCCTTGCTTCTTTCAAGTGATAACCCAGGCTGGATGATTTGAGATTTCTAAATTGTCCGTGAGTCCATCATCTCTAAAGCCTTTTTAATGCCCAAACTCCAATACTCTTAATGTTTTGCCTTCAAACTTACACAGAATCTGTTTATATAATAAATTTATCCTGAACTAAGTTTAAAATCTAATGGATTAGAGAGAACATATACTATATCACATTCAAGAAAGAAAACAAAGAAATCCTCTCCTAATCCCATAACTCATCCTTCCCTCTGAAAAGTGTATTCCGTATTACATTTCCTTAGAAAGTTGTTAGTTACCAAAACAATAAAAAAAATTTAATAAATAAAATAACTTGACAACCACAATTGCTAGTTCATAATTTACCTGGATTTGTTTGTCATAAAAACTTACATCAAATGCAGTGAAAAATTTTGGCTTAATATGTACTGAAATTTGACCCTTGAAAATAAGTGAATCACTAGAGTATTTCTCAATACCCTACGTGAGCATGAATTCTACTGTCTGCAGGAAATGAAGGTGCTGTGTCATCGGCTTTAAGCCTAAGAGATAAGAAACAGTTGCCTTTGTGTACTGCACAGCCCTCTGTAGAAATGAAATTATAATACAAATGTTAAAATTCATGTCTTGACCCCCTACCTAGAGCGGGGAGATTATAATGATCAGATTTTTTAGCCTTTGATGGCTCTAGGGATGGAAGCTAGAACTTTGGGATACACATAGCTCTGACCTGAGAGACCCCAGTTGGGGGAACCTCTTTAGTAACAAAAATAAGACAAGTGTATCTCAGCTATATTGCAAACTTGACATCTTAACATGTCTTCCTCTTATACAATACATAAAAATGCTGGATAAAATAACAACATATATTTTTAATGCATCAGTGGGGTGGCAAGATAGTTAAGGAAATCCTTAGAAACCAGACAAATGAAGAAGCAAAAACACAAATACAGATATAATTCACGGATCCCTGAGACCTAACGGTTCCCTTTGATGGGCAAGCACCTGGGCAAGGACAGAAGACAAAAACAAGGCCGTCTGATTGGAACATTGACAAATGAAGCCCGGGAAAGTATGAATTAGAAAAACAAAACAAAATACCCTGAGAGAGCAAGGACACTTGCCTGTCTGAAGCTGAGATTGGACCTAGAAGGAAAAACATTTTCATAACCACAAGCTGATTCTCACACGTGTTTTGTGGCCAATTACATTACCTGTGCAGTATGTAAAGCTCTGATACTAAGAATTTATCTTTAGATTTTCCACAGTTAATAAAGTCTGGCAAAAACAAAAGAGCTCTCTGGAGAAATGGACCTTCAATCCATGCCTCAAAAACTTCCACAAAATTTCAGCTCAGGAAAGCTATGACAAAGAGTTGCATAATAGAGATAGCAGTGGAGGGGTGTAAAATGGAGAACTGAGTCAAAAGGCAAAAACTTTCAGTTATAAAGTAAGTCAATGGTAATGTAATATACAGCATAGCAACTATAGTTAATAATACCGTACTGAACATTTGAAAGTTGCTAAGAAAAAATCTTAAACGTTCTCACCACACAGAAAAATTCTATTATGTAAATAGGTGATGAATGTTAAATAGACTTATTGTGGTGATCATTTTGCAATATACATAAGCACTGACTCATTTTGTTGTACAACTAAAACTATATTTGTCAATTATATTGCAATTTTTTAAAAAGTTGCAAAACATAGTAAGACAAGGCCCCACTGGTGGGACTACCAAAGCAACGCACAGACAAACCCACAAAAACTTCATGTATATTATCAGATACTAAATATAAAACAAATGTGTATGTATAAAATAGGAATTAGGTTCAAGAAAGCATCAAAAATAACAAAGCAATGAAAATATGATAATTCAAATTAAAGCCTGGGGAACAGAAATATATAAAGAACTTACCACCATCATGTCACCTAAAACCCCTGTCAATCATAAATACATTTACGGGGCATTTTAGAGCTCCCAAAACCTTGTCAAAATATTCTCTTGTTTAATCTTGCAACAATTTGATGAGATATAGATTGCTATTATTCTCATTCTACATCAAAGATAACTGTAGCTTAAAGAGACGAAGTGATTGTTCTAGCTTAAATTGAGGTCTGAAAACCCCCAGTTCTGGATCCTTTCCTACATAAGCCTGAAGAACACCTGTCTTTTCCAATCCTTCTCACCCTCCTCTACAAATCACATGACTTTTAAAAGATCCCAAAGAAATAATAAATTTAGGCCTCCAAATCATCCAAAGCAGATTCCAAAGCTAACACCCTTGGGAGAGAGGATTCCTCGGAACAGCAGACCCCCTCCCAACCATCTGAAGAAGGCCATATGAACGGCCTTGTCATCTTTACTAACTCCTTCTGCATAACTCCTTCTGAGCTTGTATGTGGAAACTACACCAGAGATGTTTTGAGATGTTCAGAATCCTAGGCCTAGTTTAGAGGTTCTGCCCATATTACATCAGACTTATGATCAGATTCAACATTAACATTTAACACATTTTTTCATTGAATAGTTGAAAGAGCTTCATCAGGTAAATAAATTTTGTTAAGACAACTTCTTGATTTAAAATTTCATTTATGTGTAATTATATAAAAGTTGAAGAACAACTACATGGTTGAAATGATACATGGTTGAAATGAAAGATTGTTTAAGTTCAAGCTCCAAACTTTTTATTTTATAATCAATAATACATTTAGGTCTGTGATTCCAAAAGCCTTTGAGGAGCTCACACTCTACGAAGAGCCTGGAGTCTAAGGGACACACCAGCCGGCCTCCCCATCTGCACCTAAGGCTGCCTCTGGCTTCTCTGAGGTCCATCCCTAAAGCCGCTGAGATCTCTGCACCCATGAACTCACCCACCCTTGCCATCCTCGGCTACTGCCCCAAATTCAAGCCCATGGGCAACTCTTCTCTCAAAGACTGTCATCCAGCTATCTATAGCTCCTCTATCACTACCTTCCCTGCCAACTTTTTCTAGGTGCCCTTTGGAACCTCCATCTCACAGTCAACAATCTCTACCTCTCACAGAAAGTGCCAACTCCACTGCTTGTCTTACCTTAATCATTAATTAAGTGCCCGATCTCCGCTCCCCTGCATCCCTCCACCAGAGGCTGCTCCCTCTCCAGGGTGTCCCATCAAAAGCCTGCTCCTCGCTTACATCCACACCATCATCCAATGTCACGCACGTCTCCTTTCTGAATTGTCTGACTTTTGGCCACACCCCCTCATTCACCGAGGACTTTGGCATCTGGCTCACTGCTTCTTCTCCACACTGAGTGTCATCATCATCCCGGAAGATTTCCATACCATTTGGATGAGCCACCTAACACCTCAATCATAAAAGTTCCTAAACTGAACTCAAATAATCATCACCTTCTCTCGTCTTCTGACCCATGGCCCCATTCCAGATGACACCACCACCTGGAACTGAACCAACTCTAAAACTTCTCATTCGAACCCAACAAGGTGACCTCAAATCTATGGCTAATTCTCTCACTCTTTTTCAAGTTAATCAGACCTCCAACCCTTATTTGTCATTGTCAGATGTATTCCTGCCCTTGTGATTTCCTCTTCTTCTTCAGTTAGTCTCATTGCTTTGTCATTTCAAGCATTCTCTTGACATCAATATCCCAGTCACCTTCTCTAGAGCTATGAATTCCATCCTCCATCTTGAACCAGCCAAAATATTCACCTTAACTCCTGAGCTTAAATTGTTGAAACTTGCTTTGAAAGCATCATTCAACCAGTTTGATTCCCCAACAAATGTTAAAATATCGGCTCACAGCACTGTTCCTATTTAACCAACTCCATCAATCCCAAAATGTGTTTATTTCTCCTCTTACCCCTACCTTCATTCTGTGCAGGCCCAGGGAAGTCTCCCTTTCTTCTCACCAAAACATCTCAAATGTCTCCCACCTTAAGAAAGCCATTTCTGGGTGCAGCTGGGTGGCTCAGTCGGTTGAGCATCTGACTTGATTTGGGCTCAGGTCATGATCTCATGGGTTGTAAGATCAAGCCCCATGTTGGGCTCCATGCTGGGCATGGAGTGTGCTTAGGATTCTCTTTCTCCCTCTCTCTCTCTGCCCCTTCCCACCCTCTAAAAAAAGAGAGAGAAGGGAAGGGAAGGGAAGGGAAAGGAAGGGAAGGGAAGAGAAGGAAAAGGAAGGGAAGGGAAGGAAAAGGAAGGGAAGGGAAAAGAAGGAAAAGGAAGGGAAGGGAAGGAAAAGGAAGGGAAGGGAAGGGAAGAAGAAAAAGAAAAAAGACTTTTCTAAATCCTACAACCTCCCCAGCTTACTGCCTAATTTCCTCATTCCCTTCTTAGGTAATCTATAAATGCTCTCTCCATATTCTCATCTCCCATTCATTTTTCCCCATTCATTTTTTAATTTACTTTTATTTTTTATCAAAGAAAGACAGGCTCATAAACTAAGAAGCAAATAACAGTGAAAAGCATTTGGCCTAAAAACCTTTTATGCAGATAGATGGTCTGTCGCTGATAGAGATATCTGGTGAAATGTTACTTTATCAAAAAATATTCTTGGAGTATGCAACATAAAACTGCAGCCATCGTTCCACTTCCACTTTTCTTTCCCCCTTACCTCAAGTATTTTTTTCATACCATTTATCATTTCCTAACATAGAATATATTTAGTTATTTGTTTACTATGTCTCTCCCTTTTTTAGAATACACTATTTTTATAGGATCTGTGTGAGAGCAGATGTAATAAATGTATTTATGTAATGTAATAAATATATTTAGTGGAATTAGTGAGGACATATTATAACTATAATAGGATATTAAACTATAAATTTTTTTGGTCTGTTTTAGCTGATGTCCCAAACGCCAGGAATGATATTTAAGTCTCCCTATCTCTCAATCCTGAAGTGATCCTAAAGGAGAATGCTAGAACAGCACAACTAAAAATATGCCTATGGAATGATGCCAGTCCGACAACTGTTTTATTAGTTTGCTACAAGGTAAATTATGGAAATCTAGAGTATTTAGCAACTTTTTGAATAATTTGACGTTGCTCTGGAAATGCAAATGGTCAGTAGACTCGCTTTGTTGAACAGATCATTTCAGACAGTGCTGAGCTTATGAGGTAAGTCACCCGTGACATGAGCTGAAGAGATCAGTCATGCATTAAAGTACCATATGTAGATCTTCAAAGGATCAAAAATTTAAAAAAAAACAAAACAAAATCTTCCCCACAAATGTGTGAAAAGTATTGTGCTAGAGCATCAATGAAAGCCATGTTAAGCCACTATAATAACAATTAAAGCACCAAGAGTTCATCATCTATTCAAGAGAGGTGGACAAGACCGGAAACCAAGAGAGATTGTTTCGGAGAAAGCTACTGATTCCTTGTACATTTTCCTCCTAAGAGAGAGGTTGGTGTGCTTGCCCTGTACTTTATAACAAGAAAGAGCGTATAGGCAGATCTCCTGAAGGGCTAAGCATGTCTTCCTTAGGAGACAGCACATATAACTAGACTATGACTCTCACTAAGGGAATCTAAAGGTGAAGGCTGTGGCTGGAGGAAAAGAGTTACCCGGGACTAAGCTGCCTACCCCAACAAGCAAAGGCACAAGCTCTTTGGGGACCTAACATGGGTCCCAAGAGAGAGGGAGCTACTTAGATGCCTATTCAAGGGGATCCTATCTGAAACAACTTTGTGGACGGAAGAAAGGACCAACTAGAGAGGGTGGATCATCAGAAACTCAGGGGTCCAAGGCAGAATACACAAACAAAGGAAAGATTTTTCCCACATGAAGGGAAATGCAACACACACAGAGGGCATGGATGCCAGATCTTAACTACATGGGCTGTGCAGAGCTAGGCCCTTGTCCCCTAATCCCCTCTTCTCCTTGGGCTGACCTAGAGCAGTCAGAAGCAACAACTGGACAGTATGAGAGAAAACAAAGAAGAAAAAGAGAAGCCAACCATGTCCTTTGCCACTTCCCCTGACTCCGGCTCAGGCTGAGGGAAAGGAGGAATATTAACTTCAAATACAGAGTTATGACCATACATAAGATCAGCCTAAAATAATGCTATTACTAGGCTGCACTAAAATCTTTAATGCCTGCAAAAAAACCCAGGGACTTTCCATTTTTGCAGGAAAGTTGTGAAACCTGTCTTGTATTTTTCATTAGAAGCAGACAGTAATTTAACTGGAGATTGGTAAAAAGGAGTAAGTTTGATTTCTTTGCTTCCTAATCAATAAACAGACAATACACAAAAATGGTGGTCTTGGGCTCTCCTCCCTCTCCTCTCAGATGCAACCACATTCAAATCCTTGGTTCTTACTGTGTTGACCTTCATGGTTCTACATAATATGTATGTAGTGTATCTCTAGATTCATTAATTTTAGATATTATTTTTTGAGTTCCTCTTATGGTAGACAAAGATTATACCTTTCTTACATAAATTTTTCTTAGATCCACATTCAGTGACTTCATGATAAGTCTATGTCAATATTATTCCCTGTTTAATCAAGTGCCCATCCGGATTAAACTTCCTTGCTTATTTAAACTTCCAGTTAATAACTGCCTCATTTCTTTGTATTTTATTTTAATCTCTACAGTTTCTGGTTTGTTTGAAAGCCTCGTCCTAAGGCCCCAGCTCCACAGAGCTGGCAAATGAAGGCTGGTTGGGGAAGAAAGACTCGAGCCCAAGCAGATCCCAGGAGGCTCAGGGGAACTACTGGGGACCTGGTGAGACTGTAAGAGCAGACCTGTCCCACCTGTGCCAGAGGACAGTACCCAGAAGGGACTTGGCTGGACCCAATGAACCCAGTGTTTCTGCCATTCAGGAAAGCTGTGGCTGTGCTGTGGAGGGAAGTGGGTAGCACCTTAAGTCAGCAGCTCTCCTCAGGAGCACATTAGCTTTGGACTCTGCCAGGTCTCCTCCTGAGCTGCCATCCTCAACAGCCATCCTAGGAAAACGAGGTTCACCTGAAACTCTGACTACTCCTCTCAGTGTAAATTGTCCACATGGACAAATGTGTTCCTTTGTTATTTCTGTAGAAATCTCTTCACGAGCCCTCCAAGTTTCCCATCTCTGTCAGTGTTAGCTCACTCTACTGCACAGATAGGAATTTGGGACCGTCTTGCAGATCATCCTCCAGATCTCTTCACCTCTTTCCCCTGTGAATCCTCAGTTTCTTGTATCTCACATCTTTTTTGTTTTACTACATCATTTGAAAGAATACATCTCCTACCAGTCAAATACGAAAAGGTTTACTTAATGGAAATTGTGTGAATCCATGCAAGTGAGTGTTATTATCCTCACACTTCATTGACAGTTTGGGCTTAACATTCTGGATTGGAAGTCATTTTCCCTCAGAATTTCAAGAGCAATTCCCCACTGTCTTAAAGCTTCTGGCATTTTTTCTAAAGTCCAATGACAATTTATTTTCTCATTCCTTTTTTTTTTTTAAAGTAGGCTCCCCACCCAGCACAGAGACAAGGGTGGGGCTTGAATTCACAACCCTAACATCAAGACTGATCTGAGATCAAGAATCAGATGTTCAACCAACTGAGCCACCCAGGCACCCTCTATTTTCTCATGCTTTGTCTTTTTCTAAATCAGCTTTACTATGGAATAGTTTACATACAATAAATATACCCATTTTTAAGTCATTATGCTGATGTCTTCCCTTCCACCCTCCCTCCCTCCCTTCACAGTTCCCTCTTTTCTCCTTCCCCCATCCCCTCCCCTTTAACCCCTCCCTCTCCCTCTCTCTCTCAGCTTCTAGGATCATCTTATTCATCTATTATCCTGAGTGTCTTGCAATCATGCACTAATGCATCTTAGCATATGTCTTTTATTCATTCATTGTGTTAGGCACTCAGTAGGTCTTTTCATTTTTTTTAAAGATTATTTATTTATTTATTTAAGTAATTTCTACACCCAACATGGGGCTCAAACTCATAGCCCTGAGATCAAGAGTTGCATGGTCTTCTAACTAAGCCAGCCAGGCACCCACAATCAGTAGGTCTTTTTAATCTAAAGACTCACATCCTCCAATTCTGAGACCTTTTATTGCTGTTTTATTTCTTTGACAATTTTCTCCTGACCATATTTCTCTTCTTTTTTGAGATATGGGACCATCTGGATCCATTCTAAAATGTTATCTTTTCTCTCCAATTGTCTATCTTTTGCTTTCTGAACGATTTCATCAACTATAAACTTCAGAGGAGTGGGTGTGCTGTGATTTTTTTTAAAGATTTTATTTATTTATTTATTTGAGAGAGAGAGTGAGTGAGTGAGTGAGTGAGACCATGAGAGGGGAGAAGGTCAGAGGGAGAAGCAGACTCCCCGCAGAGCTGGGAGCCTGATGCGGGACTCGATCCCGGGACTCCAGGCTCATGACCTGAGCTGAAGGCAGTGGCTTAACCAACTGAGCCACCCAGGCACCCTGTCCTGTGATTTTTAATTTCTAAGAGTTCTTTTTTTTAATGTTTTGTTCCTTATTTTTTTTTTGTTCCTTATTTTTTAATTCCACGCTGTTTTTATTTCATGGATGTGTCAGAAAAAAACTGCCCCAGACTTGGAAGTGGGCAAAAGAGAGTATTAGGAGTGCTGAAGAACTCCACTGAAACCCTCTGGGGGTTATCTAATTCTATAGGGGTGGACACCATTGATTCAGTTACTATTGACTAAATAAAAAAAAAATTAGGAAAAAAAAAGAGAGCAAAAGTCAGTTCATAGAGCATGCAACTCTTTGATCTTTTACAGTCATGAATTTGAACCCCACATTAGGCATGGAGCCTACTTAATAAAAAAAATTAAAAATCAAAAACAAAAGAAGATGACTAAATCAGTAGTCATCCCACTGTATAATGCATCTATCAGCAGCACTTGGAGAGCTTGCTAAAATATAGACTGCTGGACTTGGCTTCCAGAATTTCTGATTCAGTTAATCAGAACAAAGAACAAGCTCCCAGGTGATTCTGGTGCTGGTAGATCAGGAACCATACTTTGAGAACCACTAGACCAGGTTATTTATAAACCTGGAAGAGTAAAGATAACTTGTAATAAAGCAAATAATTCTTATCCTTAGCAATACAAATGAATTTTGTCCAGTGATCCAACTGATTTCCACCCAGCAAAAATGACAATTCTGATATTACATATTATTCATCCCTAAGATATTAAGCTGTTTGGCCTCTATTAGCAAATTCACTTCTGCCTTCTTTTTTTTTTTTTTTTTAAAGATTTTTATTTATTTGACAGAGAGAAACACAGCCAGAGAGGGAACACAAGCAAGGGGAGTAAGAGAGGGAGAAGCAGCCCGATGTGGGACTCGATCCCAGGTCTCTGGGATCATGACCTGAGCCGAAGGCAGTCGCTTAACCAACTGAGCCACCCAGGCGCCCCCACTTCTGCCTTCTTGACGAATTATATATCTCCTTCAGACTCTCATTTGAACTGATCTTATCATCTGGCAGGCTCCACCATTAATTAATGAGTTAAATAAAATCTTTAATATGTGCTCAATATATATTTATGGAGGGCCCTGTTTTTTAATTTTTTATATTATATTTAAATACATATATCATCTTCTCTTACCCTTTTGAAGATGTTAGGAATTTTCTTCATCTCTCTATACTGCCACTACTTCCTCTGAGTTCCTCTTTTTACTCCTTTGTTAGTCTGGGATTTTTGTTTTCTCTCCTTTATGTTGGAAGCCTTCTTCACTATCTGGTGATGGTTAGCCATCCATTCACATTCAGGACTGAGATCCTAAAAAGCGCACTACAAACCTGGGAATATGATTTAGGTTGGTTCATTTAGTGGGCTTTGCCACAGCCAGACTGGACGAAGTGTGTCAACTGATGCGATTCATTACCATGCAACAAGGTAGCAGTTGACTTTTTCATTGGATCCCCGCTAAAATCTACCCTCCTCAGAGTGGTTCAATTTCTTCAGAGAAGAGTCTTCTAGTCAACTGCCTGGGGAGTATAAGCCTGGATGCTGGCCTTTGAGAGCTGGGGGTGTAGTAGTGGAATGAGGGTGCTGAGCTGTAGATGTCTTATCAGATTTACTCACCCCCACTCCTCATCCCCGCCTTCTTCAATGCCTGTTATTCCTAAGTCCACAGTCTCTCTGATTCAATTTCTTTAGAAATTATACTTTTTTTTTAAGATTCTATTTTTAAGCAATCTCTCCACCCAACCTGGGACTCAAATTCACAACCATGAGATCAAGAGTTGCATGATCTACCCAGGCAGGTGCCCCAGACTTTATAATCCTCATCTCCTATAAGAGTGAGGAAGAAGGTGTCTGAATAGTTACAAAGGTGCCTAATCAAAATGTTCCATATGGAGATTTCTAAACAATTCCTACTTGCAATCCTCACCTCATTTCTACCTGCAACAAAACAAGGTGATGCCTATTTCTGTCCATGTAGACTTCAGGATGCTGGGAAGGGGGGCGATGGTTAGATTCTCCATACGTATTTTCTCTTCTTACCTAAGTCATTTACCTTTCTCCATTTGCTTTCATCTTCACGTACTTCAAGGTTACAAATGTCTCTCACTTTCATCAAAGATTGACTTGTCTTTCAGTTTCTTGTTCTCTTTGTTTGGGGGTGATTTTGCACAAAGAATCGGGAATTGAAAGCTACCTACTTGCCACCTTGAAATCAAAAGTCCTAGGTCTGCTTTAGTACCCTGAAATCTGGTTCCTGCCCAACATCTAAAATGTCCTCCCCTCAGAACACTTAGGTCCTCTTTGTTGCTACTTAAAATTCATAGCACAAATTCAGTCTTCACCCCTCTTGATTTCTTAGTACTATTTTATATCCTTTCCACTCCTTTCTTGGAATTCAATCTTCTCTTGGTTTCTATGACACCATTCTCCCCTGGGTTTCCTCTCTGGTTGTATCTTCTGTTGTTTCATCCTGATGGCTTTCTTTTCCACCATTTGGCCCTCAAATATCACACATACAAAATCCATGATCTCTTTCCACTCTCCCACATCACACCCTATTCCTCTCATCTTGCTTTACTCCCATTTTAGTAAAACTTCAGAATCTATCTATTTACTAAAGCTAGAAACCAACTATGTAGATCTGTAATTGTGGAGATTTTTTTTTCCTTTTTCCTCATCCCACAAATTACTTGTTACCAAGTTATATTTATTCTAATCTTTTATGGCTCTCAAATTAATTTCTCTTTTCATCCACATTATTACTGTCTTAATTCAAGCCCTAATCATTTCTTATTAGTGTTTCTGACTTTAACCCTGTACCTTTCTAATCCAACTGGTACACTGGCACTAGACTAATCTTTCTAAACTCTAATCATTTCCCAACCCTCCATTGCTCACTGTCCTCAGGGGACCCAAATACCAAAAGATAAAGGTTCACATTTTTTAGCATGGCAAACAGGGCCCTTTGTGACCTTACCCTTCCCAGCCTCGAACTCCCCACCAGCTTCATCAGAAACTACTTCTACTTCCCCAGAAGGAACAGAGCTCTCTCACACTGCTCCTTCAGGACATGCTGCTCCCCCTGCTTGAAAGTTTTTTCCCAGGGGACCTGGATGGCTCAGTCGTTAAGTGTCTGCCTTCGGCCCAGGTCATGATCCTGATCCTGGGATCGAGCCCCGCATCAGGCTCCCTGATCAGCAAGAAGCCTGCTTCTCCCTCTCTCACTCCCCTGCTTGTGTTCCCTCTCTAGCTGTGTTTCTCTCTGTCAAATAAGTAAAATCTTAAAAAAAAAAAAAAGTTTTTTCCCTATTTCTTCAACAGTCCTTCATTACTCAGCTCAGCACGGCACTTCCTCCAGGAAGTCGTCTCTGAACTTCCTATTCTGGGATAAGTGACTCTCTAATATTCTCTTAGAACACCCTCTATCACAGTATGTTGTAACCATCTGTTTGTCCCCCTCCACAAGACTGTAATATCCTTAAAGTCAGAAACCGTGGGCGCCTGGGTGGCTCAGTAGGTTAAAGCCTCTGCCTTTGGCTCAGGTCATGATCTCAGGGTCCTGGGATTGAGGCCTGCATCAGGCTCTCTGCTCAGCAGGGAGCCTGCTTCCTCCTCTCTCTCTGCCTGCCTCTCTGCCTACTTGTGATTTCTCTCTCTCTCTTTCTCTCTCTCTCTCCCTCTCTCTCTCTCTGTCAAATAAATAAATAAATAAATAAATAAATAAGCTAAAAAAAAACGTTGAATACCTTATATTCGTCACCTCCATACCACCAATATCTCTAGAACCCTGCCCCATACCGGGGCTGTGCATAAGTAATAATAGTAAACAGATAAAGCATTCACTCTATGCCAAGTGCTGTTTTGAACATCTCAAAAAGATGAATCTGCAAACGACATAATATAGTTATGACCCCCATTCTACAGTTGAGGAATCTGAGCCACAGGGGAGCTGAATAACTTACAGGACCCAAAGGCTATATGAGGTAATATGTGTTAAAGCCAGAATTTACTCTCACTAGGCTGTGTGGTTCCTGAATACACCCTCTTAGCCACTCCATCATATTGTTTATTGTATTTGCGGAAAGGTTAAGTTGGAACTCAAGCAAAACTAAACAGGGACCAACCCATTAGTAAACCAGGTGTTCTTATAGCATGTGATATAAAAAGTTCATTTCTGTCCTGATGATAAATAGGTGACTTTTAAAAGACTAACAAGACAGGTTGTTTTGGATTTATAAAATACAATCTAACTTGGCAATTTGTTACAATAACGGGGCCTATGAATTCCTTTTCCTGTATTCCTCCTCAGTCTGATTTCTTTCTCCTGTCTATGATGGCTAAAAACAGCTACTTAGGGGGGAAAAAGTAAACCAGAGATTCATTATTAAAAATTTATTGCAATTCCTCAATGCCCTAGGGCTAAGGGTTAGAACTCAAAGTGCAGTCTCTTTCATCTCAGGGGATGCAATTCTTCTCATTATTAAAGTCACAACATGACACAGAACTACTATGAAGAAATGACTTTGGAAAAATAATTTTGGTACATTTCTAAGAAAGCAATGATGCTCTATTTTTCAACTTATCTGGCTCCCCAATTAGAGATATTTTAAAACACCAACTAATGAAATACTACTCCTACAGTGCCTTGGAATATAAAACACTCTCTTACTCAAAATTCCATACACCTAGGGAAATAAAAAGAACCATGAAAACAACTGAGACTATAAAGCAAATACTAAGTAACTACCAAAAGTATCAGACAATGCCTGATACCCTTTACCTACCTTCTCACCCCAACTCCCACCTGCAAAAAAAACAGGTTTATTTGTATATTACAAAAGGAACCATCTAGGGTTTTTTTTAAAGATTTTATTTATTTGTCAAAGGCGGGGGGAGCAGCAGGAAGAAGGAAAAGCAGGTTCCCCACTAAGCGAGGAGCCCAACGTGGGAGTGGATCCCATGATCCAGAAATCATGACCTGAGACGAAGGAAGATGCTTAACCGACTGAGCCACCCAGGGGTCCCAAAAGGAACCATCTAAGTTTTCAGGAGTATGCCATGAGCTACAGAATTCTAAAACTCTCCTATCATACTCAGTATTTTACTCCTGAAAATAGTAACACAACTTAAAAGCAGATCAACAATTAGATATTTAAGTGGTTTTCCTTTACTGGTGAAAATCACAAATTTCTCTAATTTGTCATCAGTGGAAGAAATCAAGTCTGACTATATTTCACACTTTATTAAATGGGAGTCTAATCATCTGTTTCATGGATACCAAAAAAAAAAAAAAAATTTAAAGGACCAAACAAAAGGATAGAAGAACAAGCATCTCTTCTTCAAACTCCAAAGGAGTTGATGAACACATGGCACTACACTTTAAAATATACGTGCAGCCTGAAGGTATGATTTTTTGCCCTTCTGAACTCTTGGGACAAAGAATCATACTAAATAATGTTTCACCTTCTTGGAATGCAGAAGGAAGAGAAAAGGCTGAAACTGATATGTAACAACTGATTATAATCACAGTTCAAGAGACAAGGTTATCCTGATAGCTAAGGAAAAGTAGCTCATTTTCAACTCTTATGCGGCTATTTAAAAATAATTTTTCTAAAGCTGCAGTTATAAAAATTAATAGCATGAAAGCACATGTCCTGTAAGGACCCCACTGCTTCTTAAAGCTCCATACCTCGCTATCCAGTTTTTGCAAAAGTGAACAGAGTTTTAGTGGGTTTTTTCCTCACATTTCGCAAAGCAGCAAAATAAAGTTTATTCTCAATTATCCGTGCCAATTTCTCTCTTTGTTTTAAATATTTATTTATTTACTGAGAAAGAGAGAGAGAGAGAGTGGCGAAGAGAGGCAGTGGGACAAGGAGAGAATCTCAAGCAGACTCCCTGCTGAGCGTGGAGCCCAACATGGGACTTGATCTCAAAACCCCAAGATCATGACCTGCACCAAAACCGGATGCTCGACCAAATGAGCCACCCAGGCGCCCCTATCCATTGCCTATTGCTAATAGAGCTAATATAAAAGTAAAATTCACAGATAATTTTAAAGTATCCTAATAGTTTCAAGCTTTCTTAAGTAAGCTTTAAATAGAGCTAGAAATGTGTAAATCGTCAGCTCGCCTCTCTAAGCAAAGAAAAGTAGATGTCTGAGCAGCAAAATGAAAGCAAAGAATCTACTTCAGGAAAACTATCTCCTGAATGAGAGTCGCATAATGTGATGTCAATATTAAAGATAAACTAAAATCGATTACGCAGTTCAATAGCTTGCATTTCCATCATCATCAAAATTTCATGAGCTCTGTAAGAAGATACAAGTGTAATCTGCTGGCAATGGAAGCATTCTATTTACCATGAAAAAAGTTTCAAGATTAGGTATCCTTGAATTTCAGCAAGACAAAGCCAAGCAATGTGATGGCATGCTGCCTTCTGGGTCGGTTTTGTTTTAATAATGGTTCTATTTTCATATCAATATATCTACAAAGAACAAAAATCGCAATCTCAGCTTAAATCAGTTTTTAGTATTAAAATGAAAGAATATGCCTATATAAATCATCACCTGTTTTACATTATTTGTTAAATTTTAAATATTTGTACAACTTTTTTTACATCATTCACTAACATGTTCTCAGTAAGAAGCTGACAAATAAGCCACAGTCCTTTGCTAAAAGAGAAAAGAAATAAAAGCATCAAAAGACAGCCATGGGAATATTGCCCCCTTCTGTCTATTCTAAAAACCTTCTATAGTAAATATCTGAAATCTGGAAATGTTATTAACAAAGATTTAGGCTCATTCTATGCAAAACAAAAGCCACAAGAAGGAAATAATGAAACACAGTATTAATGATCTCAATTTCACATAAATATGTGTTTCACGTTTTTAAATGCCTTAAACTTTTCATTATGGGACTTTCGGGCTTATACAATAACAAAGTTTAAGGAACTACCATCTACACTTTGTCCACCTTCAACAATTGCCATATTCCTACCCACATTTCCTCCTCCATCCCACTGGATTCCTAGTGGATCCCAGGGATCTTAATATTTCATTACTAAATAATTTAGTACATATCTCTAAAAGATATAGACTACTTTTAACAAAATCACAATACCATTACCAATCTTAAGCATTAATATCAATTTCCTAATATCGTTAAGTATCTGGTTGTCCCCCATTTTCTCAAGAATTCTCCTTTTACATTCAATCTGTTCACCCAAACAAGGAGTACACATTACATTTAATCAATAGGTTTCTTCAACCTTTATTAATCTATAGATTAATCCTGTTTTCTGTTTCTTATAATGTGTTTGTTGAAGAAACTGGACTTTTCGTCTTAAGGTTTTTCATAGTCTGGATTTCACTAACTGTGTCTTCAGCAAATCGTTCAATATATTCCTCTGTCCTCTGTGTTTTATATAAATCTCTAATTAGAACTAGTAGTTTGATCTGATGTAGGTTCAATGTTTTTTGCAAGAATATTTCTTAAGTATTATATAAGGTACATAATGCGTGGCTGCCCCTCTCATGGAGTAAGAAGTCACCGATGATCACTGGCTTGATTCATCCCTTCAGTAGGTTTTGCAAAATGATGATATTTGAATTTCATCATGCTGTCTTCCCTCAATGGCTATTTGATTACCATATATAATAATTCTTACAGCAAACACAGGATAATGCTTAATTCCTTTCCCTTCTCCACTTTTTCAGAAAAGTGACTTGGTTCATTTAGCATTCTCCAAAGGTCACTCTAATCAGGTGGTTTATTGTTTTTTTTAATAACATAAACTCACAGATTCTAAATATATTGGTGTATGTCGATCCACTGTGATCATTATTCTTACTGATGAAGCAACAGGAACCTCTCCTGGTCCTTCTGACAACACTTCACTAATCTTTGATGTTTCCTTGCTTTCTAGTTTGACAGGATGTGCCAGGTTTGCTCTATATTTCTTGTTCCAGATCTGGATCAGCCACTTTCCCTAGAAGTCTGTGACAGCTGAGAGACTCAGCCCAGGAAGGACTGAAACGAAAAGCAGGCCCCGCCCCCAGAAAGCAAGCCAGAAGCTCAGGAGGACAACATTCCAATACGAAACCGCAAACCGGGGGAAAGGCAATTTATTAAACTCCTGGCACTGACTACAAGTACCAAAAGCCCTACAACTCCTTGATACAGTTTTCCACCTCATTTACTTTTTTAAACTTTTTTCTATTTTTACTTTTAAAGCTTCCACTTTAAGCTTAAAAATACATTCTCACGGTTTTTCTTCTTTCAATTTTTAGCCCCCTTCTTATACAACGTGATACCCAATACAACATCCCATAACATTTTTTATTTTTTTATTTTATTTTTATTTTTTTTATTTTGTTTATTTTTTTATTTTTTTTCTCTTTTTTACCCTGAAATTTTTTTCAAACACACTCCTGTATTTTCTGCTTTTGTTGTTACCTCTTGCTTCCCTGTTCGCTCTCTCTGTTTTTCCCTTTCTTCTCTCCTCTTTCCTTTATTCTCTCTTTTACGTGTACATGTAGATACAAGCTTCAAGTCAATCCCACATCCCTATTCAATACTACCCCTATATACAACCAGTTCTAATCCCCCTATATCTTTTGAAAGTGGGCTCCTCCAACAATAACAACAAGACAGACTCGGGAGCGTCTGAAACGCATTCCTTGCCCACAAGGAGTGTCGGCCCTCACCTTCCCACTCTAGTTTGTCAGTGTGTCTGTGTAATTGTCTTTGCTTTTATATTATATAAATACTGGTCTTGGGGGCCATATAGGTTGGGCTTCGCTTTTTGATCTCTTCATTTACTCTTGATAACCCTTTTCTTTACCCTGTAACAGTTTTGTACCATATAAATCCTAACACCAGGCCCGGATCTGGCAGGGGTGTCTTTTCTTGCTTCCTCTCTTCTGTTATCTTTTTTCTTTCTCCTCCCTTTTCGGTGGTGAACTCTGGTTGCTCCAAAACCTTCCAACGACCAATCCACCTAGATAGTGGCTGATATATCTAGCCATACACCCCCTCAACCACTCCTCGCCACAATGACTCGGAGAAGGAATACCCAACAGAAGAAGAACCCTGAGACTGCAACCTCGGCCACAGAATTACTGGAAATGAACATAAACAATATGACAGATATGGAATTCAGGGAGCAATAGTCCAAGCAATAGTCAATTTAAAAAAGAACATTAGTCTCAAAGTGGAAGCCATAGTAACAGAAGTGAAAGCTGAGGTTAGAAAGGCTTTAGATGAGATGCAATCTAATTTAAATATGCTAACAGCCAGAGTAGGTGAAGCTGAAGATCGTATCAGTGATTTAGAAGACACACGGAATAAGAAGGAGGAGCAAGAGAAGTCTTGGAGCAAACAACTAAAATCCCAAGAAAACAGAATAAGGGAAATGAATGATGCCATGAAACGCTCCAATATCAGAATTATTGGAATCCCTGAAGGAACTGAGAGAGAGAGAAGCCTAGAAAATATTGTTGAACAAATCATGGATGAAAATTTCCCAAATCT
>PITA01010090.1:0-73831 GCA_004023965.1 Spilogale gracilis
TAAAAAAAAAAAAAAAAAAAAAAAAAAAGAAGATATGGTACATATATACAATGGAATACTATACCTCCGTCAGAAAGGATGAATACCCAACTTTTGTAGCAACATGGACTGGATTGGAAGAGATTATGCTGAGTGAAATAAGCCAAGTAGAGAAAGTCAAGTATCACATGGTTTCCCTTACGTGAGGTGCATAAGGGGTAATATAGAAGACAGTAGGAGAAGGAAAGTAAATGGGAAGTAGGGTAATTCAGGGAGAGAAACAAAACAAGAGAGACTTTGGACACAGAAACAAATTGAGGGACTTGGAGGGAAGGTGGTGGGCGGATGGGAGAGCCTGGTGGTGGGTACTGAGGCACCTATTGCATGGAGCACTGGGTGTGGGGAATGGGCAATGAATCTGGGAACACTGAAAAAAAAATTAAGTAACAATAAAAAAATTGAAATTAAAAAATAAAAAATAAAGAAACTGAAGACACTGGGTGTTATACCTCCTCGTTTTCCTCTTAAAATCCATCCTGGCTGTCCCTCGCCTATCAAGTAAGATCAAAGTTCCTGGTCTCATCAATCTTCACTGTTAGCCTGTAATTCATAGAAACCTAACACTCACAATTTAAGCTAAAAGGAGGTTTGTCTCATATGACTGGGAAGTTCAAAAATGAATCCTCGGGAGAGTGGATCCAGGGACTCCAACAACATTACTGTCTCCCTCCGCCTCCCATCTTGTCTTCACTGTACCGGCAGCCTCTCTCTGATGGGGACCCAGTCAGCGGCCACAGACCCACCTCCTTTCCAATCCATCTGCTGCAGAGGAAAGAAAGCCTCTCTTACTCGGTGAACACACATCAGTCTCCGAGGAGACTTCAGCTGGTCTTGTCCCTGCCATGTGCCCCTCCCTACACCAATCACTATAGTGGGCAGAAGCGGGACACCATTACTGACAGTGCCATCAGGGCCTCACAGAGTTGGACATTCACCGAGAGCCAGAAAATGGGAAAGAGAATTACAGAGTGATTATACAAATCCTATAAGAACCTCCACCTCCTCCACTATCCTGACAGTTGCTAAACATCACAGTCTCCCCTAAGTTATGTCCATTTTCATCCATCCACGCTTTAGCGTATCCCATCCACTGCTGGGAACACCTCTAGTAACTGGTGAGTGCCCAGCTCAGATTTTTTTCCTCCAGGAAGCTTTCTCTGATTTCTAATGAAAAGTAATCATTCCCTCTTTGGGGACACCTCTTTCCCTGGCACATGTTCTCACTGATGCACTTACCACACCACAGTCTATATTTTGCTAACATGTCTGTTTCCAGACTCTAATGTCTGTGAAAACAGAGTCTATGATATCCATCTTATTCCCAAGACAAGCAAAATTACCCACACAGAAGAGACACTTATTATTGTTTATTAAATGAATGATAAGTGGATTAATTAACAATGAATAACACCCCTTGGGGAAATAATTAGCATGGCTGAAGATAAGGAACATTGAACTGTGAACTAGGAAATCTCACTCCTCAACTTGTTCTTCACTCACTATGAGGTCTCAAATGAGTCATTTACTACTGCTGACTATCCCATGCCTCATATTTTTTAAGATTTTATTTCTTTGTGGGGCGCCTGGGTGGCTCAGTTGGTTGGGCGACTGCTTTCGGCTCAGGTCATGGTCCTGGAGACCCGGGATCAAGTCCCACATCAGGCTTCCTGCTCGGCGGGAAGCCTGCTTCTCCCTCTCTCAGTCCCTCTGCTTGTGTTCCCTCTCTGGCTGTGTTTCTCTCTGTCAAATAAATAAATAAAATCTTTAAATTAAAAAAAAAAGATTTTATTTCTTTGAAAGAGAGGGAGAAAGAGCACAGTCAGGGAGAGGGACAGAAGAACAAGAAGACAGCAGCTGAGGAGGGAGCCAGACTGGGTCTCAAACCCAAGACCCTGAGATCATGACCTGAGCCAAAGGCAGATTGCACAACCCATTGAGCCGCCCAGGCATCCTGTCTGTGCCTCATTTTTAACAGAGAATAATGAGATGAGATCATCTTTACAGGATCTAAGGATCAAGTTGCCAATGAGGAAAATTACAACTTCTGAAAACTTCCAGGGAATATTAGTGACTTACAGAATTTCCTTCATGTGGGTGAATAGATTCCTCTAAAAATACTACTCAGTGGTAGTATTAAATCCAAGTTTGTTTGTTTTTTCATTTTAATTGTCTCTACTTTCTAAACTGTCTACACCTACCATGCATTAATTCTGCAAAAACATTTTCAGAAGACTAAGGTAATCAGTGAAAAATGACCTGCCTGGCAAAACATAAATACCATGAGATATTCATCAAAAAAAGAAGACTCTTCTAGTTAGGCAATGTTAATTTGTGGTAGGCTGGATAACAACCCGTTGGATATGTCCACATCCTAATGCTCAGAAGATGTAAGCCTTACCTTATATGGCAAAAGGAATTTTGCAGAAGTGAGTAAGGATCTTGAGAGGTAAGAGATTTTCTAGGGATCATCTGGAGGAGCCCAAAATAATCACAGGAGTCCTTGTAAGAGGGGTACAGGAAGAATCCAAGTGAGAGGAAGAGACAAAGTGATGTTAGCAGCAGAAACTGCAAGGATGTGCTCTGAACACAAGTGGCTTCCAGAAGCTGAAAAGGGCCTGGAAACATGTCCCCCTTCTAAGAATCTCTAGAGAAAACTGCCCCCAACATCAGCTCAGAAGATTTCAGACTTCTGACCTCCAGAACAGTAAGAGTACAAATTTAATTTTAGAACAAATGTTTCTTTTATTTTTAAAAAATGTTATTTAAGCCACTAAATGAGTGGTAATTTGTGATGGCAGCCATGGAAAACTCATATGTCACTCTACACAAAAAGACTAACCGAAAAAGAAGAAAAAAAAGGAAGAGTTATCATTATTTTCAAAATTTGGGAAAGAAGAGAAAGCTGATATCTTCAACTATTTAATGGATGAGAGGAGGATGACGGTCAGTAGTTTTGCTTCTCTCAGCAAAGTGAAGTGGAGAGGAACTGAACCAGAATGAATCCAGAGAAATCCTGATTGGGCATAAAGAGGAACTTGCTACTAGTCAAAGTTGGTAAGAACTAGAATGCATTTCCAAAGGTGATTGTGCAAAAATTTCTTTAATGGGCTTCCTGAAGGAGAGCACCAGCAACAGTCAGGAATTTAATTAGATTTGCTAAAAGGCAAAATGGTGCCCTCCGGCACACAGTGCAGTTAGAAGAGGCCGAAAGTGTGGGACTTTCTCAGGGAGGACTGGGGAGCAAGAGATGCCTGTGGTTTGAGTAGCTGTATTGCTAGCACAGGCATGGGATCCAAGCAGAAAGCTGAGCTGCCTGGCTTCTGCCTGTGGTTAGGAGAGGGAACGTCAACTATGAGAAAATGACCACCTAAAAGGACCGGGGGAGTTTACGAGGGTTGGGAGGGGCATCCATAACTTCTTCAGAGTACAGCCATGTGTCAAGACCAAGCAGGTCAATGTGAGCCCATGAACAGTATCCTGTAAGTCAAGCACCTGGGCTTTGAGGTCAGGCAGTCCTGAATTTGAACCTCAATTCTGTCACTTACTCACGAAGCGACCTTTAGCAAGTTAACAGTTCTGTGCTTCAACTTCCTCCCCCACAAATACTAATTAACCCATTAGGCTTAAATGAGGTATTACATATAAAATAGAATCCCTAGAAAACAGTAAGCCTTCATTAAAGAAATAGTTACTGTCTTTTTTAGCTAGGTATGGTCAGACCTAGCTGTGAGTTAGAACAAGGCAAGCAGACAAGAGCGTCGGGAATATAACATTAAAGGGCCAGAGCAGCAGAGGAGTCCAGGAGGCAGGGAGAACCCACAGCCAGGAAACAGGCAACTGAGCAGCACCAAAACTCAGCATCATCTTCAAAGCACCAGAGTCCTCTCGGGACTCGCATCTGAAGCACTTTACAATATCACCTACGGCTGCCCTTGACTTGGAAGAACAAGGTGGGGATTGAGAAGCAACTTGCTAAGGATAAGAAGTATACCTAGTGCCCTTCTGAGGCTGTTCTGAGGGCTTCCTAGGCTTTCTCATTCTGCTTTGATCTCTTTACCAGGAATGGCAAGTACGTGACTTTTATGCCATCATTTCTCTCTTCCAATGCTCGTTCCTTTAACAAATATTTGTGTGCTGTGTGCAGGCTCCTAGCAGTAAACGCAACAGACATAAACAAATCCCCACTCTAACACACTCTATAATCTAGTCTCATAGCAGATGTCACTCATCAATGAGTGGCATACTGTCCTTGTGAGGCCCAAAGCCCCTTTTAGTCCTTTTCAATGCAATCCACCTCTCCAAGAACCACCACCAATCAATTAGAGTTGGTACTTAAGAGGAAAACTCACTCACATTCCAGCTTGGGCCTCTACGATTGCTGAATAGGCACACTGATCCTTTCACAGGGGTATGTCACTGTCTCATAGCCAGGAGCTAACAGGGAAATGAGACCCCCAAAACAACAACCATCAGTGTAGACATTGAGAATCTGATGAAATGACGATTTTGATGCCTAGCACTAAAATGGTCTTGCATATTTCACTGGTTATTACACTGATCTAGGCTGAATTGATGAGGGCTTTATAGGTCATAATCCCAATTTCATTCATTATATTCATGATCTCTGATTTTATAGCTTCAAACTCAGCCTTCATTCCACTACTTCCCATTCTCCACAAACACACACACACACACACACACACACACACACACACACACACACATACACACTCTTCAGCAAGGAGACAGAATGGGTGTACACGTGCACAGCTGGTGGCCACATGATGTCATGGGAAATCATCCATGATACGGTGGACTCAGTGGGGCCAGCTTCTCAACTCAGTTCTTCCACTGACTCACTATGTGGCTTTTAGATATTTTCTCACCTAAAAAATGGGAATAATAAAATTCATACCCTCATAACTTTGCAGCTTATCTCACATAGTTCTCTCAAGATTCTGACATGATAATATGCTGCAAATCCAGACTTCTAATGGCCCTGATGACACTCAGGTGCCAGGAGGAAATAAGTCACCTCCCACCTCCTCACTGAGCCAGGGGGACCAGGCGCACTTCAACGGTCACTGTCCCTGTGGACACCGAGCATCCCCCCAAAGACAGCCCATTAAGGATCTACGTGGCTTACGGCATCAGAGGGAAAGGACTGGGCCAAAGAACATTTTAACATCCCTCTTCATCTATGAAGAGGTAGGTTCACTATTAAACCAGAGAAAAGTAAAAGATAAGCATGGCTCCTGGACAGCAGATCATGGGACATCAATAGGCAACCCCATGGCTCCACTTTCTTGTGAAACTGGCTCTCAAACTGAGCCCCTCCAACAGCACAATCCGTGCCCCAACCTCCATGTGAGGCTGCAGTTCTGTTGCAGAGAGGAGGGGTAAGGTGAGGAGGCTGGCCTGGGACAAGGGCTTCCTGACACTCACTCCAGGTCCAGACAAGCAGACTTGCCACTTGATTTTGCTCCTCTGTCTTCTCTCTTCCCTTCTTAGGCTTAATAAGAAACTGATGCCCCATTAAGCCAGAAGGCAAAATAGAATAATATAAAAATGCAGTGGCCACCAGCCAAGAGTGGCTATTTAAATTAATTTGAATTGAATAAAACTAGATATTTTCTCAGTTGTACGGCTCAGTAGCCATATGTGGTTAATCACTGGACAGCACTGGTCTAGACCCCCCAGGAGTGGTGAATGTACCACATATATATATTTCATTGCTTTACAATGAGCTATGTTTTTATTAGCAAAATCTGTGGAAAACAAGGCAGGCACTCCCCAGGCACAACAAGAAATGCTGTTTAAAGGGAAGTGAAATTCCAGGAGATAATATCTGCAAAATAGATTAGGAGAAAAGTGTGTGTTAATATGCTTCATAAATTAACCTAAGTGCTGGAAAAACCTTAACAATAGATCATTTAAGGTAAAGAAATTAAAATGACAATAAAATATATAAAATGATCATCAGCATATCGATAATTTTAAAAATGAAAATAAAGTAATGAGATAAATTCCATGAAACCAACAAGTTACAGAAGTGGTTTCACTGGTGATGACACTTTTACAAAGCAGTAATATTTATATCATGCACATAAAATGTGAGATAAACTTAGAAATTGACATTTTTCCCAAAAACAAAGGTTTAAAGTGTTTTACAAATTGTCTTATCATGTTTAATTTCAAAGGATGACCATGCTTTATTTTCCTTTATCATCAATACCATTTCTGTATTAAACCTCTTCCCCACAGCCAACAAAATCAAAAGGAACAAGTCTGTTAAGTTTCTTAAAGCTACTTTGAAAAAAAATGTGGGATAGTTAATATGTCTGAATGTTCTGCTGGGCTTTTTTTTCTTTTTCTTTTCCTCTGGACTTTCACATCCCATCCAATTTGCACATATCCAGTTGTCTATGAGAACATACTTGAACTTGGTTGAGAAAAATAGTACATTTTTTGATTCATGGAACTGATGAGTCCAAAAACGGGTCTCACTTCAGATTTAGTTGGATCCAGGGGCTCAAACTATGTCATCGAGGCTTTTTTTTTTTTCCATTCCTAAATCGGTCTCCTGCTGGGAATTGTTGGTATCATTTTCTCCAACAAGGATCTTCCTATACACAGTCAGGAGGATGCTCACCAAAGCCCCATTTCCCAGCATCCCTGTTTAGCAATCCCAGTGGAAAGGGATATTTTTCTCTCCTACCTTTCATAATTTAATTCTAGGTATAAAGTCTGATTGGTCCTATGATCTCATGTCCCCACACTAGGACTATTTAATTTCCAGGGCAAGGCTGTCCTATCACACACCACCAGAGGGCATCATTCACATTCCAGTCTAGGTCATTGGTGGCATTTGGAGTTGCTATAGTTGTGCATTATGACCCTGTTCCTGAGGATAAGCCATTATGAACCAGTATCATACAGTACCCCTGTGTCCAAGAGGGCAGGCTATGTCTCCAGAAGAAAGCAAATGATGAGAAAAATGTTCTGGAGAGCCAAAATAAACCCATAATCCACCTCAACATATCACCCCAGAGTGAGAAGAAATGAAAATTCTACACCAAGCCTCCCTATGCCTTCTTTGTGTATGTAAGCAGAGTAGGGCAGACACAGCACTCTTTCAACCCTCAGAAGAAATCACTATGTGTCTGCAAGATACTGTGGTGAAGAGTTACCTTCCCTTTAAGGAAACAAGCACACACACACACACACACACACACACACACACACACACACACACACACGAAAAACCTTCTGCTGATTTGTGATACAAATGACAAAACACAGCCCACCTCTTGAAATACGGCTAGTGTCTGCTTCAGAAGTCACTTTCAGACCTGAGCACATTTTTTAAAGACCTAAAACTCCAGAAATAAAGCACAAAGACTGCCTCATGTTCACAACATCTCACCTTTTCCAATTCTCAACTCTGATGGACTCCTGGGTTTCAGGATATGCCCTCAAAACCTGTGAATTAACCCATGCCCACCCGCACCAGGGGCTGCCTTGGCAGGCCACCAGGGAGACGGCCAGGCGAGTACAGGCCGTGTCTGTGCATGCTGCTCCCTCTGACCCAGTCAGTCCCTCCCACTGCCCCGTCACGGCCAGCTCACCGACAGAGCTGCGGAAAGAGGTCAGCAGGCGGGGCGGGGGCACGCACCCTCCTGTGCGACCCATCCCTCTGTGGCTAAATGGTATCATGTCTTTGCTCCTCTTTGCATGTTGTGCAAGGAAACACCTGAAATCCTCGTTTTAGAAAACAGATTCCTGGGGCTCCGCTCGGGCTTTATCATACAAATACCTAGGGGCAGAGGCCCAGGAATCTGTATTTGTGCTTAACCCTCGAAGCTGATTTTTTTTTTATTGTTACTTAAATTTTTTTTCCAGTGTTCCAAGATTCATTCCCCATTCCCCACACCCAGTACTTCATGCAATAGGTCCCCTTAGTACCCACCACCAGTCTCTCCCATCCCCCTATCCCTTCCCTCCAAGACCCTCAGTTTGTTTCCATGTCCAAACTCTCTCTTGTTTCGTTTCTCTCCCTGGATTACCCTACTTCCCATTTACTTTCCTTCTCCTACTGTCTTCTATATTACCCCTTATGCACCGCAAGTAAGTGAAACCATATGATACTTGACTTTCTCTACTTGGCTTATTTCACTCAGCATAATCTCTTCCAGTCCAGTCCATATTGCTACAAAAGTTGGATATTCATCCTTTCTGATGGAGGCATAGTATTCCATTGTATATATGTACCACATTTTCTTTATCCGTTCGTCTGTTGATGGGCACCTTGGCTCTTTCCACAGTTTGGCGATTGTGGCCATTGCTGCGATGAACATTGGGGTATATATGGCCCTTCTTTTCACTACATCTGTATCTTTGGGGTAAATGCCCAGTAGTGCAATTTCAGGGTCATAGGGTAGCTCTATTTTTAATTTTTTAAGGAATCTCCATACTGTTTTCCAAAGCGGCTACACCAGCTTACATTCCCACCAACAGTGTAAGAGGGTTCCCCTTTCTCCGCAGCCTCTCCAACACTTATTGTTTCCTGACTTGTTAATTTTGGCCATTCTGACTGGTGTAAGGTGGTATCTCAGTGTGGTTTTGATTTGAATTTCCCTGATAGCTAGTGACACTGAACATTATTCTTAAAGGGTCTATACATCAAAAAGATCTAACAATTGTAAATATTTATGCCCCCAACATGGGAGCAGCCAACTACATAAGCCAACTGTTAAACAAAATAAAGAATCATATTGATGCAAATACATTAATTGTAGGAGATCTTAACACACCACTCTCAGCAATGCACACATCATCTAAACAGAAAATCAACAAAGAAACAAGAGCCTTGAATGACACATTGGACCAGACGGACCTCATAGATATATTCAGAACATTCCACCCTAAAACAACAGAATACTCATTCTTCTCGAGTGCACGTGGAACTTTCTCCAGAATAGACCACATACTAGGTCACAAATCAGGGCTCAACCGATACCAGAAGACTGAAATTATTCCCTGCATATTCTCTGACCACAATGCCATGAAACTGGAACTCAACCACCATAAAAAGTTCAGAAGAAAATCAAACACTTGAAGCTAAAAACGATCCTCCTCAAGAATCTGTGGATCAACCAGGAAATCAAAGAAGAACCGAAACACTTCATGGAAACCAATAAGAATGAAGATACATCGATCCAAAACCTATGGAATACAGCAAAGGCAGTCCTAAGGGGGAAATTCATAGCCATCCAAGCCTCACTCAAAAATCCCAAATACATCAACTCTCATTACACCTTAAAGAACTGGAAAATCAACAAAAACTTAAACCAACCCCCCACACAAGAAGGGAAATAGTAAGGATTAGAACAGAGATGAATGAATCAGAAACTAGAGATACAGTCTAAGCTGATTTTGACGTGAGGCTGAGAACAGCTGTGATCACACCTTTGCTTAACCCTTGTTTGAGACTCAGTCATTATGAACAGAAAATAAAGTCTCAGAGCTACTCTAAGCCAGGTGTCCCTCCGGGGGAACTCTGTGCTGACTTACATCACTATTTTCTGCTAGGGACCATTTATACTCTCAGTGCCTACTGTAAGCAAGCCACTGAGTAACTGAGTAACGGAGCTTTTGTTCACGTGGGCTGTATCTACTGAGGTGTAACATATTAGCAATGAAAATGGAGATGCTTTAAAATATTCAATAAACCATATGTTCACATTAATAATATATTTTCTAAAAAACAACTAGACTTTCCAGAATTAACAAAAAATGGTGAGAATGTGGCACTGTTTGACATTTTTAATCTCTTTTTAAGGTGTGGTTTAATAGAAGACAGCCTTCTTATACTTGCTTTTACACTTAATCTGCTGCTCTATCATTATGTTACCTCTGGAAAACTACACTGGACACTAATGACAGAATGAGATCAAAAAAAGCAAATAATGGTTATTATTAGGAAAATAAGTTTGACTTAATGAAAACACTTTTGAAAGGTCTTCAGGGTCCCCCGGTAGTCCCCCGATGACACTGAAGACCCATGGTCTAGCCCATCCCTCCCACAACATCCCCTCCACCTTCACACACATGCTCATTTTTCTCATTTCAGTGTTTGTGTATGTTGATGCCTTTTTAATTTTTACAAATGTTTGACTTGTTTCCCTAAACGCGCATGGGTACGTACGTGTGTGTGTGTGTGTGTGTGTGTGTGTGTGTGTATGAGATCATTAGCTTTTAGAAACAGAAAGGCACTCAAGCTAAGTCAAGCCAAGGGCATTTTATGCTGAAGACACAAGGAAATTTCCCAAAACTCCACGTGGGAGGTGGAACTAGGTCTCCCCTGTGTTTCTTCTATGGCTCTGCAGGGGGCCCCCACTCTCCATATTGGTGTGCTCTGCAAGGCTCTTACTCTCTCAAAGGCAGGCTCTGGGTTACCACAAGGCTATCTTTAATGAGTCTCAGAGTTCCATGTCCAACAACTTACTAGTCTTTTTTTTTTCTAAAGGTTTTATTTATTTATTTGAGGGAGAAAGAGAGATCACAAATAGGCAGAGAGGCAGGCAGAGAAAGACGGGGAAGCAGGCTCCCTGCCGAGCAGACAGCCCGATGTGGGGCTCTATCCCAGGACCCTGAGATCATGACCTGAGCCGAAGGCAGAGGCTTAACCCTCTGAGCCACCCAGGCGCCCCAACAAGTCTTAATTTTAAAATCCTAGATGAGAAAATCTGATTGCCCCGCTGTGAAGAAGTTCCCAGGAGGAGTGGCATAACAAATCCAATGTTTTATTTATATCCATAGAGACAAAGCTCACATCGAGGACCACACACGTGACCAAATGCTTCTCCATTCAACGGTGGTCTAATTAGAGATCATGAGCCAGGGCTATTGGCACATTGGGCTGTCCTGCTCAGGTTGTGTGGGTCACAGAGAAGAGAATATGCGTGGCAGAGAGGTAATGGGCTTCCCTAGCACAGACAACCAGCACCGTTCAGTGGAAATATCATGTGAGCCACATATGTAATTTAGAAATCTTATATAGTCACATTTAAAAAGGAAAAATTCACTAGTGGATTTTAACGTATCTTAACCCAATGTAGCCAAAATATTATTTCAACATGTAATCAGTATGAAAAAAAGCAGTACTGAGAAATTTTATGTCCTTTTCTACTACAGTCTTCAAAATCAGTGTGTATAAAATACATCCTCAGTGGTACACTAAAATTTTCACCAGAATTACTTGGATCTGTATTTAGAGCTCAAAAAATTTATGACAGAAAAAGCAAACCCACGAACCCAAGTTATTCCAAACATGCTTAGAAACTTCCCTGGTAGCTGAATCAAGTATCAGTTTCAAACATTTAATTAATTGTAACATAATTCAATTAAATTAAAATTTCAGTTTTTCAGCTACATTAGCCACATTTTAAATGCTCAGTAGCCACACATAAGGAGGGGCTACATTTCAGACACAGCAAGTATAGGCTGAGAGCCAGAACCTGGTCTCACCCATTCTCTTGTGCCCCCAAAGCCGGCAGAGACATGCCTGGTAGGTATGCCGAACAAGCACCAGGGATGGAAACTGTCCAAGTTAGAACCGCTCAAGTCTAACTGTGGCAGGATCCTTAAAAGCTGCGTGTCAATGTTTTTCCTTAACAAATCACATCACTTTAAATTCATTAAAGAACCTTGTTATTTGGGGTGACTGGGTGGCTCAGTCGTTAAGCAGCTGCCTTTGGCTCAGGTCATGATCCCGCAGTCCCAGGTTCAAGCCCCACATCGGGCTCTCTGCTCAGCGGGAAGCCTGCTTCTCCCTCTCTCACTCCTCCTGCTTGTGTTCCCTCTCTAGCTGTGTTTTGCTCTGTCAAATAAATAAATAAAATCTTTTAAAAAAAAAAAAGAACGTTGTTAGTTATAGGACTCCTACTGTGATTTAACTCATTTACCAAATAAATCACCTTTCAGTCATTTGTGTAAAAAAAAAAATTCTTATATCAAGTTTAAGCAAGGCACAGACATACAAAAAAAGCAATTGAAGGCCATGCGGCAAGTAAGTAACCTGAGAAGCCATAAGTCACATCCTCCACCCTCATGAAGCTGAAGTGAGTTTTTGCAAAAGTCCTAGACAACCTGAAACAAAGAGGTGTGATTTCTGGTGCTGATTGACTGACACAGGCTCTGCTGGCTGGAGTGTGCAGGTCCCCCGCACGCCACGCCGTGAGCCGCGATGGAAATCATGAACAAAGGTTGGTAAGTGAGCTAACAGCCTTAAGCTCTTTCCAACAGATGGCACTGTAATCAAAAGGGCTGCTCCACGATGCCACAAATCAGATTTCCACAAGGATTTCTGAAATCTGATGCCTTTACATCTGCCCATCATACTCCGAAGCTAGCCTATAGGTACATAGCCCATTTTGACTGAAGTGAATTATTTAAAGCCTCCCTTGGCTCAATCAAATAAGCATTTGAATGTTTAGTGACAGCCAAACAAGCTGTTCCTTTGTTCCTTCCTTCATTCGTTTATTCCTCAAACCCTCCTTGAGTGCTATCAAATAGCAGGTGCCAAGCTGGGGGACTCGAGACACAAGGAAAAATAAGAAAAGATCCTGCTTGTAGGAGCTCACATCCAGTGAGGAAAATCAGACGTACACATATAACTAAAAAACAATGAGATTTAGTACCGTAAGAGAGAGACAGTTCTGTCAGAAAGACGGAGAAGAGAACTGAGGAAGGTTTGTGCATGGAGATACCCTTGAGGAGGGTGTAGACAGGTAGAGAGCTGGCTCCAGACAGAGGGAAGAGGGGAGTGGAGGGTGGACATCCCTTCAATGGTTACAAGAGACAAGGTCTCCTACGCGGTCTCCCTGCTTCCCCTCTGGCCCCACTGTGGTCTGGTCGCCAGTCACACAGCTATAGGGAGGATCCTTGTAAAATGTCCATCAGATTCCATCACTCCCTGATCTCAAACTTCCAATAGCTTCCTCACACACAAGGAATAAAATTCAAAGTCCTCGCCATGGTCTAAGGACCTTACATGATGGGTCCCTGCTATATTAGAGAGACCTCCCCCTTCCTTCCATGCTTCTCAGGCTCACCATTTCAGCCGCACCGGCCTCCTGGATGACTTTCAAACATGCCAGGCAAGCTCCCATCTCAGGACCTTCGCTAAGTGCCTTCTTTGGCAAGCCTATATGGAACAGATCTCGCCTATCATTCTGGGCCCTTGCCCTGCTTTATTTCTCCACACAGCACTCAGGACTGACTTTAGATCACATACTGAGCTACTCACCTGTGTACTGTCGGCCTTCTCCCTTAGAATATAAGCACTGTGAGGGCAGGAGCTTGGTCTCTTTTGTTCACAGTTATAGCACCAGGTCCTAGAAGACGCCTAGCATAAGCCAGGCTCCCCAAAACAATCTGTAGAATGAATAAATAACTGAGCAAACTGAGGGGGGGAATGCACATTTCAAGAGGCTGCAAGTACCCAGCATAACTAGTATACGGGTAGGGAAAGCAGCAGGCAGGAACAGCTAGAAAGGGATAGGTGCCCAGGTCCAGAAGGGCCCTCAACTCCTGGCTGAGGGTTAACACTGTATTCTGAGGATAATGGAAAGCTTGTGAAGGAAGAGAATGACACAACCACATCTGCAGAGTTAAAAGATTAGTCAAGTTGCCATGTGGTAGGGAGCGACTGCAGGCAAAGAGGCTCCAGTTTGCTCACCTGTAAAACGGATGTAAATCCTTATTTGGGGTAAGTGCAGTTGAAACAGCTGTCAGATATGCAAGTGAGATCCAGTAAGCAGTTTGATATAAAGGTCTCCAGCTCAAAAAGGAAGTTTAAACCAAAGACAAAGATTCAGAGGAATCCTTTACCTTATGAGCAATTGTCCTGGTTGCGTATAAGCAAACCCTGAATCCAAAGTACTCAAAGGAAGCTCACCAGAGTAAAAAGCCCCAGCAAGAAATCATCTTACTGAGTTGAAAAGCAAACTACCATTATAACAATTGACTCCAATGCTGAGCCTCTCAGTAACTCCTGCAAATGTTCACATAGTCCTCCTTTGCATTTCCTCCAGACACAGAGAGAAGAATTTCATGCACTCAGGCTCTTCCACATCCTTTTCCAAGGCCCTCTTCACATTCCTATTTTCCAGTGTGCCCTTGTAAGAAAGAGCCAAATAAGCTCCAAAGAGCCTAAACATTACAGCTAAAAGACCTCTTAGCTTTGAAGGCACTTTTTTTTTCCCTGAGCTGAGTGAATTTTAAAACTCACCATATTCCACTCCTACTCTTGCTCCAAGAATCTGAGCATAACTGCATGAAGTCGGGTCTAAGGTGCTGCGGGATGTGAGTCTGTATCGAGTGCCCTGAGTCTACAGATGTAAGAAGACCAGGAAGGGCAGAGATGGAGGTGGCTCCGGTGGTGCTGCAGAAAGGAAGCTTGGCTTTGGGCCACGGAACGAACAGTGGAACCGGGGCCACACATGCACGTATGCATTCACACACTCAACAAACAGCTATTCAGTACCTAAACTATGTGCCGCCTGCAGAGGAAGCAAGAGTAAACAAGACAGACTGTGGTCGCTCATAGAGCTTTGTGTCTCAGCCCCTGTTTCCCAGACCCACAAAGATACCTAAAACACAGATGCTTCCCGTACATCCTTCATTTTCATTCATTCATTGAAGAAAGATTTATTGAGGGTGCTGTGCTGGTCTCTAGGGTTACAATGTTGACTGGGAGTAGGCAGTTATAATTCAGCTTGAACGCCAGGGTGAGTAGAGACAGTGTGCCAGAAGTGGTTGTAGGAAGTGCTCCATGATACAATAAGTCTGTCCACACATTTTTTGAGACTTACAACCCTCTTCAGTGAAAGAAAGTATCTATATCCCCTCCCCTTGAATCTGGTCTGGTTCTGGGATTGTGTCAACCAGCAGAATATGGCAGAAGGATGGGCGCCTGGGTGGCTCAGTTGATTAAGTGACTGCTTTCAGCTCAGGTCATGATCCTGGAGACCCGGGATCGAGTCCTACATCATGCTTCCTGCTCGGCGGGAAGCCTGCTTCTCCCTCTCTCAGTCCCTCTGCTTGTGTTCCCTCTCTAGCTCTGTTTCTCTCTGTCAAATAAATAAAATCTTACAAAAAAAAAAAAAGAATATGGCAGAAGGAATGCTTCACCTAGGCTTTAAAGAAGTCACTATATCCTCCCTTGTAATGTTTGCTCTAGGGGAAGCCAGCTGCCATGTGATGGGCCTGACTGGCCTCAGACTGCCATGTGTGAGGGAGCCCAAACCAGCTATGTGAAGGGGCTGTGGCGAGAGAGGGGCCCAGTGAGCTCTGGTTCTTCAGCCATTCTGGCCAGGGGAAAACACTTAAGTGAAGAAGCCATCTTGCATATTTCATGGTTATATTTCACACTTTGGTCTGAATGTCTGTCTCTCCTAAAATTCGTATCTTGAAATGCTAATGCCCAATGTGATTCTATTAGGAGGTGGACATTTGGGAGGTGCTTAGGTTATGCGTGTGAAGCCCTCATGCATAAAATTAGCATTCTTATAAAAAACAACTCACAGAGCTCCCTAGCCCCTTCCACCCAAGTCAGGACACAGCAAGAAGGAACCGGTTATGAACCAGGAAGAAGACCTTCTCTGGACCTTGCTGGCACCCGGATCTTAGACTTACGGCCTTGGGAACTGTGAAAAATGAATTTGTTTATAAGTTGGCCAGTCTGTGGTATTTTGTTACAGCATCCCAAATGGACTAAAACAGATGGAAAGGGCCTCTCTGAAGATGTGGCATTTAGTTTAAGATCTGAGAGATGAGAAAGATTTTGACATACAAGAACCAAGGGAAAAAGCATTCCACACAGCAGAAAGAGATATTTGAGAACCAGAGCTGGGGAAGTTCTTGAGGTGTTCAGGAAGCTGATATCCAACCTGTGGGGCAGAAGTATGGGGAGCAAGGTCAAGAGCTGAAAATTAGACCGGCAAGAGGACAGGGACAGATCGGGAAGGCCTTGTCAGCCATGGCAAGGTGTCAGAGTTGTGTTATAAGTAGAACGGGAACACCTTAAACCATTCTAAACACAAAAGCAACACAATCTATATTAAATTTTTTAAAAGATCCCTGCTATTAGGCTAGCTCTGTGGGTACCAGCTCCGTGCCTTTGATCTCTGCTATAGTTCAGTACTGAGAACAGTATACATAGAATATATATATTATATATGTGTGTTGTATGTATATACAATATGTATATTTATAGTATATATAGTATATATGTGTATACATATATATATATTTGTTCAAAACATCAATGTTAAATGAATGCCTTAATAAGCATAGACTGGAGAAGATAAGAGTAAATAAAGGGAGATCAGTAGGGAAGCCACGCAATAATCCAGGTAAAAGACAGTGATGATGAGAAGAGGAGGGAAGTATTGAGAAATAGAGGCAGAAGAGATAAGACTCAAGTTCAGGCTCTGAGATGTATCAGTTGAGCAAATCAAACTCCCTGCACTTCTAATTCTTCATCTGTAAAGTCTTCTCAATATAAAATTCACACTGGTGTAGGAATCTCATGAAAAAATATAAGGAAAGCACTTGATCAAACTCTGTGTTGCAAACTCATGTGAAGAGGCAGGACTGTTATTATTCCATTTTTCCCCTAAGGGCCTGATGGATTCATCAGAAACACAGTCACTGGTTTTCATCATATCCCCTACTGTTCTAGGGTAGCGAATATATGAGCCCAATTCCTCTGGTCTCTGAAGCTGGCACCATGATTTCATAAGCCATGCTACCTCCTGAAGCTCCCCACCACAGTCAGGAGAAGCCCCTTTCCATTTAGAGCAGCAGTTCTCAAATTTGAATATGCA
The DNA here is from genome assembly GCA_004023965.1 of Spilogale gracilis. Classification (NCBI taxonomy): domain Eukaryota; kingdom Metazoa; phylum Chordata; class Mammalia; order Carnivora; family Mephitidae; genus Spilogale; species Spilogale gracilis. The sequence continues at coordinate 16,932 of PITA01010090.1, forward strand.
TCAGAAGCTCCTAAAAGGCTTGTTAAAATGCAGACTGTTGAGCCTCACCTCTAGAGCTTCTAATGTGGTCTGCCTAAAAGAACCAAAAACTGCCATTTCTAACTAGTGCCCAGGTGAAGCTGAGGCTGCTCATGCGCAGTCAACTTTGAGAACTGAGCGAGCATACACTCAACTGCCTTTTCTCTCTGGAGGGTCTCCTCCTCTTCTCAGACATTCCTCAGATTCCCAGGAAAAATCAAGAACCAAAAGAAAATTTCACCCCAGTTTTCTCCATATTTCTTTTTTTTTTTTAAGATTTTATTTATTTATTTGAGAGAGAGAGAGAGAGCATTAGTGGCAGGAGGTGGGGGGTGGGGAGAGAAGCAGACCCCCCGCTGAGCAGAGAACCACCCCAGGGTCCTGGGATCTTGACCTGGGCCAAAGGAAGATGCTGAACCGGCTGAGCCACCCAGGTCCGCTTTTCCTGATATGAGATCTAGTTTTAAATAACTGGTACGTTTTAAAAGCATGAAGCCAAGGATGCCTGGCTTCAAAACTGCATTGCATGACCTTGGCCTAGGACCTACCTCCTAGAACCAATCTGAGGACTAAAAGTTAATACAGGCAAAGCACTGAGCGCTGCAGCTGGCATCCAGTAAGCACTTTGATAAATGTTAGCTGTTAGCATTATTATTACAAAGTGTGACTCATGTAATTGGTTGTTTTATGGTTTTCACATAAAAACCAATAGAAATTTTAGTTTCACCTCTGAAAAAATGTATAGGATTGCACAGCAAGTGTTTCAGGAACAAACCTCACTCCCAGCTTCATCTCACTTTTTAACCTGCATTTTCTTAGGACTCTGTTACTTCACTTCACTTTGTTTTATTGAATTATTATACAGTTCTCTACACCGTGTTCTTAAACAAGGTGAACCCTATGCATAAAAAAAAAAATAGTTCTCCAGTCATTTATGCAGCTTCTTGATGAATAAGCAAGGTGTTTTAGGTTCAAGATACCTGCACCCTAACTTCTTTGGGCATCTGGTCATTATCGCTTCATGTTTTCAAGGACCTTAAGCTTCCAGTAATAAACCAGACATGAGCAGCACACATAAGAAGACAGGTGTGTACACTTACCCTCCCAACCAACTTTCTGTCCTTTTGATTCTTGGAATGATGGCGAGTAGGCTATCCAGCTTTCATTGCCTTTCTCTTATGAAGACATTATTGACCTTCCATTGACAGAATAGTCCTTCTGCTGTTTTTCTGGCATTCACTCACTCAAGAAGCAGCTGAGTGTCTAGTACATGCCACACATTATGCAGAGCATTAGGCAGGTGATAGTGCTTAAGACACTATCTGTCCTCAAGGAATTCGCAATGTGACGAGCAGACCCATAAATGGGTAGGCGATTACTATACTGCAAGACACACGCTCTGAATAAAGGTCGGCGACACTTGCTGAACACTGGCTACATGCCAGGCATGGTGGTGTGCATTTTACCCAGATCATCTCTTTTATCCTCACACGGACCCAATGAAGCAAGCCCTGCCGTCTCCCTGACTTTGTAGCTGAGGGACACGGAAGCACAGAGACTACAAGTTCACATGGTAAGAGGCAGAGGCAGACTTCAAAGTCAGGCAGTCTAACCTCAGGGTCTGCACCCGGAAACTCTCTATTATGCTGCCTTTCTGCAAGGTCACATGAACAACAATGCACGGAAGCATGGGCTGAGGAGAGGCTGAGTAAGCGGCCTGTGGTAATGACCCGTGGAGCCTGTGGAGGCTGGCCGCCGTAGCAAAGCGCAGTCCCAGCTCCCAGGAGGCCAGCAGGCCCCACACAGGTAGCCGTTTTATGGAACGTTCAAAATCAGCACTTTCCACGGAGTTCATCAACAGAGCAAGGACTGTTAAGACCTAAGGCCTCAAGAGGCTCTCACCGCCAGCCCTCACTCATGAAAAGAGAATGGATTTTGCAGATCGGCACTGTCTGAGACCTCGGGGTCTACCACGTTCTGTGCTTTAATGTTGGACTTGTGACATATACTAATTACCTCCCAAGTCTAGATTAGGGTCCTGTTCCAGCTACCTATTGCAACAAAACCTACCTCCCCAAAGCTAAGTAGTAAAATAGCCACCATTTTAGGAAGCTCACGATTTTGCAAGTTAGAACTTTGTGCACCCCACAGCAGGAACGGCTTTGAGGTAACTTGAATAACCGGAGATGGCCAGGACGATTTGCCCGGGATCACATGTCTGAGGCCATGGTTCTGGATTCCAGATGAATTCCCAGGTTCTCTTCTACATCGTGCATGCTGAGGTTAAAATACCAAAGATGGCTTCTTCGCTCAGATATTAGCACTTGGGAGAATGACTGAATAGTCAGAGCTCACTGGGCAGCTCTGACCCCAGAGCCTCTCTGCGTGGGCCCGGGCCACCTCACAGTGAGGCAGTCGCAGAGCACTCAGACCCCTGACAAGCCAGCCGGCTCCGCGTAAACATTCCAAAAGAGATGCTGCTACTTCTTTAAAGCCTGAGTGAGGCATCCCGTCTGCCATTCTGCAATGATCAACGCAGTCAGAACTGAGCCAGATGTAAGGGGAGGGGAGAGGGATGCTTCCTCTCAGGGGGCAAGAGAGTCAAAGAGTCTGTGGACAAACTCACTCCGTCGCAGGGCCCTTCCTACAGACTTCACAGGTACATCGCACTTGCTTCACCGTGGCCCTGTAAACTGAACTATATGTAACGGTCAATCTTTTTTTTTTTTTCAAAGATTTTATTTATTTATTTGACAGAGAGAAACACAGCGAGAGAGGGAACACAAGCAGGGGGAGTGAGAGGGGAAGAAGCAGGCTTCCTGCAGAGCAGGGAGTCTGATGCAGGGCTCGATCCCCGGACTCCGGGATCATGACCTGAGCCGAAGGCAGATGCTTAACCAACTGAGCCACCCAGGTGCCCCAATCTTAACATTATAACCAGAGGCCAGAACAACACCCTCAAAAAAGTTTTGCTGAGTGAATGAATTGGTGGATGACAAGAGGGCCCGCCTTATATTTTAGATATCCCAAGGTTTCTGAGAAACAGAAAACGAACTACCCAGAAATATTACTTGAATGAAATCACTAACATTTTACCCAGAAAGGTGCCACAGAAATGTATATTTATACTTACACATGTATAATAGACATATGTTTGTACAGATAAGTATGGTGGTTTTATAGTCACATGAAAAAACAAAAATAATTGCACACCTCATTGTTCATATAGTCCTTGCCATGTGCCCAACATTGTACTAAGCCCTTCACAAGCATTACCTCTGAACGGCACTCCCTGCACCCAAATTCGAATGTTGAAGTCCTAATCCCCACTACCCCAGAATTTGACCCAGAGATGGGTTCTTTAGAGAGGTAACTGAGTTAAGATGAGCTTATTACGTGGGCCCTCATCCAATATGACTGCTGAAAAGGAAAGCCTGACACAGACACAGAGGGAAGAGCATGTGAAGACACGCATCTACAAGCCATAGGAGAGACCTCAAAGAAACCAACGCTGCCAATACCTTGAGCTCAGGCTTCTATCCTTCAGACCTGTGAGAAAATAAGTGTCCAGTGGTGAGACCACCCAGTCTGTGGCACTTTGTGATGGCACCCCTACCAAACTAATCCAAGGTCCCAGAGCCTAAGGGCAGTGATACCCCAAGCAGGATGAGACCTCACTGCATTCTCTGCCAAATACCTTCAGAATGGAGGGAGGGTTGTTTTTCTTCCCTAAAAACAGAAGAGAAGACCATGGCCTGAAGAAGAAGATACCAGACAGTAAAAAGAACCTCAGAGAGTCATCCAAGCCGTCAGAGCAGAGGGAGATGAGAAACCAGTCCCAAAACATCAGAGGGCACCAAGAGCTGCAAGCCGAGGATTGAAGGACTTGAGGACATTGGCTAAATATGGAACAAATGGAGTTTTTTTCCAGTCTAGTGGGGAATCCTGCCAATAACATTTGCTTCTACAAAAGAAATAACTTCACGGTTCCACCTTGGAGAGTAAAGTGCCAGAAAGCCAACACTGCCTCAATATGGGCTCAGGGAGACTTGAGTTCCCCTGGCCACCACCAGCCCCACAACTACAAGCAGTTGGTTCCACCACAAAGGGGAGGTGGAGGGGAAACTGACAGCGGAAAAGGAATACTGAATCGGTTTCCGGTGGCTGCTATAATAAATGACAACAAATTTGGTGGCTGGAATACAGAAACAAACTGTCTCGCAGGCTGGAGGCCAAAGTCCACAGTATCACTGGGCTGAAATCAAGGTGTAGGACCTCTGGAGCCTTTAGAGAATTGGTCCCTTGACTCTTCCACTAATGGTGGCTATTGGCATTCTTTGATTTATGGCTGCACCACTCCAATCTCTGCCTCCCGGTCACACTGCCTCCTCCCCTTCTGTCTCTAGGTCAAATCTCTCCCTGCCTCTCCCTCACCAAGACACTTACGATGGCCTCTAGGACCCAACCAGTAATCCAGAATAATCTCCCCATCTCAGAGTCCTGAACTCTATCACACCAGCAAACACCCTTTTTCCATTTGCAATGTATTTTACAAGTACAAAAAAATTGTAACCATAAGACAACATTTACATGTTCCAGGTAGGAACCTGATCTCTTTGGGGGCCATTACTCAGCCTCCTACAGGCATCCTTCACCTCTGCCTGGCAAACAGCATTCCACCAACTCTGGAAAAGTCATTTTGAGGCTCGTTGGGATGCCTTTCTTGACATGTTTCTCTGTCTGCACAGATGTTTAGTGGAAAACCAAAATGCTAATTTTCCTAATGATATGATTCTACACATCTTTCACTCATGTTACATCTTCTACCTTTTAATTATCTATGTCTGGCAGGCGGGCTCTAGGATGCAGTTCACTGTGTATACCATATATGCTCAGGTATGCAAAGAGCAGCAGCTTTTAATGAAGACTTGCAAAGAGCTGCAACTTCTCATGTTCGAATTCTCTGCAGGCTGCTCCTAAAATACACAGAAACTTGAGAGGAAGAGTGAAGGTCAGTCTGGCACTCCGAGGCCTAAAGCTGCAGGACAGAGAGGATACCGTAGGAGTGATTTTTAGGACGTCAAGATGGGTCAAAGGGTGTTATGTCCATTTTACCAAAGCTAGCAACTATGTCCTCAAGTAACTTCCTCTCCGTATGGATCTGGCTGAGAGCTGTTCAAAAGAGGAGCTTGCAGGAGAAAGGAAGAAGTCATTCTCAGGACACAGTGGACAGCTTGGTGACAGACAGATGCTGGCAGAGGTGACTGGCAACACCCTAGCTTCCAACTCCTCTTCTCACGCTGGCCCCCCCAAACAAGAGTATCCCCCAGCCAACCTCCAGAGGCTGCAGCTCCCCCAGGTTTCCCTCCTGGCCTCCTTTGCAGGTTCACTCCAGCAGCAAGTACTCACAGGCTCTGTGATGTCTTGCACACACCTGTCTCCATCAGGTTCCGCGACGGCTCCTCTGCTTCTCCGAATGCCCCCCACCATTCTACACTTTCACTTCCTCAGCCTTTCCCATGCTCTGTCAGCTCCAACTGCTGTGGTCAACCCCTTAATTCCCACAATACTTTTAGTGGCCCAACTGTTACACAGGAGATGGCTTTTCCCAAGCACAGCTCTTCTTGTCAGCTAATGAACCAAGTAGCATTTCTCAAAGTTTAGTCCAAACCCCTTTACATTAGAAATACCTGAAGAGTTGTTGGGTTTTATTTTTTTTAAGATTTTATTTGTCCACTTGACAAGAGGGAAAAGTAGAAAGAGAAAGCATAAACAGGGGGAGCAGCAGGGAGAGGGAGAAGGGAGCCTGACATGGCGCTCTATCCCAGGACCCCAGGCTTACAATCTAAGCAGAAGGCAGATACTTAACTGATTGAGCCACTCAGGCACCCCAAGAGCTATTTTTTTATTTATTTACCTATTTTAGAGAGAGAGATACAGAGCATGGTGGAGAGGCACAGAGGGAGATGAAGAGAGAAACTTAAGCAGACTTCATGCTGAGCATGAAGCTGACATGGGTCTTGATTGCACAATCCTGAGATCACAACCTGAGCCAAAACCAAGAGACAGATGCTTAATCAACTGTACCACACAGGTGCCCCTACCTGAAGAGCTTTTTAAAAATATAAATTCCTGTCGCACCTAGGTGGCGAAGTCAGTTAAACACCTATCTGACTCTTGATTTCAGCTCAGGGCATGATCTCAGGGTTCTGGGATGGAGTCCCAAGTCAGGCTCCACAGTTAATGTGGAGTCTGTTTGAGATTCTCTCTCTCCCTCTACCCTTCCTCCCTACTTGTGCTCCCCCCCCATCAAATAAATAAATAAATCTTTTTTAAAAAATACAAATTCCTGGGCTCCCTCTTAGACCAAGACTCAAAATCTCAGTAATGGGGCCCAGGATTCTGCATTGTAAGAAGTATGCCAGGTGGCTCTTGGGCACCTATAAGTTAGAACAATATTATTATTGCTCAGATTAAAAATGTTTGAGATCACTGAAAACAGTAGTGCACTGTAGCCATACTACTAGTATATGTCAAGAAATATTATGTTGTACTACAATTTTAGGTTGCATTTTCCCAACTTATATTTTATAAGGCATATAACTGTTGTTGATGAGAGACCCCCAAATCTCTACCCTTTCATAGGGAGCTAAGGGATGGGTATGGCCTGATGTGGTTTAGAAAAGTGCAACAGTCTATTTCATTATTTACGGAACTCTCACTAGCCACTTGTCACGTGCTACAGACTCTATGAAGACCTGGAGACAATTAAGAGCCTCTCTTGGCCTCATGGAGTGTATACTCCAGTATGGGAAACATAAATGTCATAACATCTCACATTTACTGGATGCTAACCATGTGGCCATTTACATGCATTGTTTCATTAGCAACCCTTTAAGAAGAAAGGCTCTTATTAAAGTCATTCTCCAGGCAAGAAAGTTGAGCTCAAGCTTAATAAGGTTAAGCCCCAATGTCAATAACCTGGGACTCCTAACCTCTGTGCCTTCTTGTGTCCTACAGAATAATGTACGCTGGTCACAATTTACAGGCACCTTGCGTGACGGTTGAAGAGTAAATAAGAATGGCAGAAACCATAAAGTGAGGAGGAACAATTTAAACCATAACACGATTTTGGAACAATTTTGAAATCACCCATATCTCTTCCACCACTTGGGCTTTGGTAGTTAGAAGGCAGAATTATTTCAGTGCCCTACAAATCTGCAGATAAAGGCTTGATTCCTTTTGTTAGGAGAGACAGCTCTGCTAAGACATCTTGACAATCCTCCATGTTCCCCTATGGTATGTAAAAGCTAGAAAATTTAGATATTCAGAAACCGCATGCCGGCCTTGACTGTGTTAGGCCTGAGGCAGTAGGAATCTAGAGGAACTATTTGCCTTGGTTATCTAAGTTTCGATTTCAAAACTCTTCCCTCCTATTAGGGAAGAAAGGTTTCTCCTCCGGAGAAGGTACTTCTGTGATTGCTACAAACCTGGATCCAAAGCTCGAGACATTACATTGCTCTCTCCCCTGGAGGCCCTTAACATTCAGATAATAAAAATTGCCAGTTATGAAATGGCTTTTTCTTTGTATTTGAGGTTACTCTGTAAACTCCAGTCGGCCATGGCTGTGAGGCGGCTCTTGGGACTATCGGAATAATCATGAGGAGTTAACTAAGGTCCTGGGACCCAGGATCCAGTCATAGCTGCTATGCTGCTTTGGAGCTGCTTGAGACTCCCACACTGCCAAATTCCCAGGAATGTCCTCAGAGCCCACGACACACAGTACTCCCTGGGCCCTTCCTAGCTGAACTTCTCCTATTTCCCATTACCAAACCAAGTACCTTTGGAACAAAGTATTTGGTACAAAAGACACAGATTCCGTTTCCTGCTAAACACTTTAGTATAAAGTTGGTTACACAGTCCTGATCTCTATCTGGTTCGACCCTCTGATAGTTGGATCTTACGATTCTTTGTAGATCTCCAATGCTGGTCTTGCTCATTTGTTCCTTTTTTTAATGGCATCTTGGAATATTATTGATCTAGACTGGTCCTCCCAGTATCAAATGCTGTCTGAAACATACCAAGGATGGCTACAGTCTTCACATCCTGAGCCTTATCCTCACTCAGTCTGACTGTGGTGGAGAGTCCCATGAGACTCTGGCATTTCAGCAGGCACACATGGCCAGATCTCCTCTTTCTCCACCGGGTTCCCTCAGCTTCATCTTTCTTTCCCATTTCATTCTCTTATGCCTATGCTGGAAATATATTAGTCCCTATTTAGTGGATGTTTGACATTTTAACTAAAAGAATTCAAAGTAGGGTCTTTGCTATGAACAGAATTGTGCCAATACCCTAACAAAGTTCATAGGCTCAACTCTACTGTAACTCTATTTGGAGACAAGGTTTTAAGGAGGTTAAAGGTTAAATTCTGACGGTTTAAGGTTAAAATTCCTAAGGTTAAATAAGGTCATATGGTGGGATCCTAATCCAGTAAGATTGGTGGCCTTATTAGAGGAAGTCATGTGTCTCTCTCTGTCTCTCCAGGCACAGGCCCCAAGCAAAGGCCATGTGAGTGCACAGAGAGGGCAGCCAGTTGCAAGCCAGAAAGACAGCTCTCACCAGAACTCAACCACACTGGCCTCCTGATCTCAAGACTTCCAGCCTGCAGAACTGTGCAAAATAAATTCCTGTGGTTTAAGCCACCCAGTCATGATATTTTATTATGGTAGCCCAAACTGACTAAGACAGTCTTATTCTAAATTATAATAAATTAGCCTAAAAAAATATACCATAATGGCTACTATGATACAAAGCAATATCATGCAGTGTTGAACTAACCCAGCCTTGAGGGTAGGAAATCTTTCTAAAAGAAACGATGTCTAAAGCTGACTCCTAAAGGATGAGAGGGGTGGAAAGTATCTTCAAAGGAGAAGTAGCCCTGAGTGTGCAAAACTCAGAGATGAGCGAGATCACGGTTTAGCAGGCACTACAAGTACCTCAATATGGCAGAAGAGTAGAGTGGAAAGAATTGAGTGGCCAAAGCGGGACTGAAAATATTAGCAGAGTTAGGTTGAAAAAGCCTTTTTGGCCATGTGAAGAAATCTGAAATTTATTTTGAAAGCAAAGAGAAGCCACCTGAGGATTTTTAAACAAAGGACTAACAAAATAGGAAGTATATTTTAGAAGGGTCATGGGAATAAGCAGCATGTCCATATAATGGATGCCAACAGCAACAGTAGTGATTCAACTAACATTTATGGAAGACTTATTATAGGCCAGGAACTTTTCTAGGTACCAGGGATACAGAAGTAGACAAAAAAAAAAAAAATCGTGCTCTCATAGCACCTGTATTCTAGTACAGAGATACAATTCATAAAGAAAGAAAAATAAAATGTGTCATATAGCAACTGGCATCCCGAATGAGAACAGGTGAGTAGGTTATAGACAGAACTTGCTAATAAAATGATATTTGAGCAGAGACCTAAAGGAAGTAAGGAATAGGCTGGTAGAATCTTGAGGTCAGACCACCCCAGGAAAAAGAAAAGCAAGGGTGAAGATCCCGAGGTAGGAGCAGGCCTGTCTGGGAAACAGGAGACAGCGAGAGAGAGGGGAGAAGGTGCAGAGCTGATGCCAGAGAGGCCCATTCATGGGGATTCTTGGAATACATTCAAAACCCTCAATTTTTGGGTTGTCAGAACATTGCTGAGGCCCGTGAAAAAGTGTACAGAATATAAACTCGTCCCCATCTCCGTGCCACACTTTGGACCCCAAAGCAGCTCTTCTTGGATCCAAAATTTCACTTGAACAGTTCTGACCATAGTCCCTCTACCAGATTTCTCACAACAGGTCAATTTTCATTCCTGCCCAGTTTAAACTCCACAAGTTTAAACCCAATCCAAGGAATCCAAAAGAAACTGGTACTAAACCATCACTTCATTTTCCATGCCCCCTTTTGTTCCCACTCCCCACCAAAATTCCTCCTTTGCTTCCCACACCCACAAGTCTGTAAATGTCTGAGAAAACAAATACTTAGAATAACACACAAAATTATCTACAGAAATGGTTCTTACACACCTCCCCGTGAACCCTGCCAAGAGCTGAATTTTCACTGAATCTTTAGTGAAATAAGAAAAAAAAAAAAAGTGAAGTAGAATGGGTTTTCATGAAATTAAATTTATTCCACTTGAATTTAGTTTTGGGATCTGTTTTGATTAGCTATTGTAACCGTCACCAAATATCTTAGCTGTGTAATACAATAAAAGTGTATTTCTTACTGTGCTGACTATTAAGCTATTGTCTTTCTTCTCAAAACTCACCTTTCCATACTCAACTTTACCGTGCTATGGCTGGAACTCAGCAAACCACATTCTCCTTCTTCCGGCCACTTCCTGGAGGTTTTGCCAGGAGGGAGTTCTACAAGGAGATTGCAAGACTGGAGGAAGGATAAGGGGCATGCTCGCTCTAGGATTGCTTTTGTTTTCTCACCTGTGGGTTCTGCTTTGCTACAACTATTGAGATTCCTTGAGCACCAGTTCCTTACCTAGAGGATGCAACAGATTCCGGAAGCAACTGGCTCCAGTTTCCAGTTACCCCCCTCCCCCGTCTCCTGCTTTCCCAGAATGACCCTCATCAAGCTCCCAGAGATGTGGATACCACTTCACCAGCCAATGTCCCCCCGCCCCCTTACGGTTTGAGTTTCAGCTCTGCACTGGCTTACTTGGAGTCGTCGAGTCGAGTGAAGATGTTCTGGGTCAGCAGTGGCCGTTCGCACACACGGGCTCCTGCAGCTCGGAGACGCAGCCCCGACATGTGCTTCGGGCCTCTGGCTGAGGCTGGCCATCTGCCGCACACGTGCATTAGACCGCAGCGGGGATTTCTGGGCCAGGACAGCGAGCGCTGAATCTCACTTCCGCCTCACCCTGCGGGTCACCGCCAAGGCCGCCGGGAAATGTAGTCCAGCTCTCGTAGCCCGTGCGGCAACCCTGCCGCAACGTCCTTCCTTTACTTGGTGTGAAAATCTCCTTTCATGCGATAGGGTGCTAGTGCTAGTAGAAGATAGGTTTTCCTATCGGGGGGGGAAAAAAAGTTACTTGTCCCCCAAGCCCCAGGGCTCAGTAAATCCGTGAAATCCAGAAGTTCGAGAACCGCCCTCCCGGGATAACACCTGCTTTCAGTTGCCTTCTTTAGCCTCAGAGAGAGAATCTGTTTAGGTTCATTGCCAAGTTTGATGTTCTTTCCTCTTGAACACAGTGATGCATAAAACGTCTCTCCCACTATGGTATGGAAAATCTACAATCATATGTCATCCTTAATTTCTAACATCAGGGTTATGATTCAAAGGTAGTTTTGTACTCATTTCTACATTTGTTAAACTTGCTTTCCAACTGGTTAAGTTAACGAACTTACACTTGGCTCTTCCGTTAATCTTTGCAAATTATGGAATGCTTTGCATAAATCGCCACCTACCCATAAATTGCTGTTAAATCCATATTAGGTAAGATCACTGTGAAGTTATAGGTCATCCGACCTTTAGAAGGCGACACTGATTATGAGGCCCCGAGGATAACAACCTCTTGCTTGCAAAATGAAAACAAATTTCGTCATCAGTGGTATTTCTATTTTTTTTAAATAATTGAAACAGAAGTTTTCAGGGTGAACAGACAGAACCCTTAATTAATGCAGAAAGAATGTTTTAAACCCAAGCCAGGACTGTGGGAGGTAAAGAGGCAATTAATAGTCTCTCTATCTCTCACTCTCTCCCTCTCTCTTTATATTCTTAAAAAAAAATTTTTAAAGGAAAAGCATTATGCCAGCAGGGTTTCTTAAAGACAACTACTATTTCTTTTTCTTTTTCTGTAACTCTTGCACATCCAGGATGAGCTAGACTGTGACTAACTATTGCTGGAAAATTTTAAGTTCTAACCAGCTAGTGAACAAGGAAACCAATGCATTAAAGACCTCCAGAAGCCTACTCCTCTTCTATTTTCCCTCTCTTCTTCAAGAGCATATCAACATTCACCAAGTCACTGAAGCTAAAAATCTTAGAATTGTTCTTGACAGCTTCTTGTGTACAATTTTAGTGCACGTGACATTGCATTGTTTATATTTATTATTATCTTGCTTCTCCTTCCAGCTACTTAAACACAGGAACCCTCCCTTACTTGTTTTTTGGGGGGTTTTTTGGGGGTTTTTTTGGGTTTTTTTTTTTTTTTTTTTTTTTGGATCTCTAATGCTTTGGTGATGCTCACACAGAGTCAGTACCAAGTAAATGAATTTTAGTTCTTCCTCTTCCCTGGCTCTTTCTTTTTGGTCACCAAATCCTGTTCAATTTTTCTCTGAAATGTCTCCTGAATCTATTCTCTCCTCCAATATCTACACCCCTGTCACTCTCACCCAAACCATCCAGAATCTTCCATTGACTCACCCCCTCCTTTACCTGCCCTCCCACAGAGATGCCAAGTCACCATTCTCCAACACAAGTCTAATCTAGTTATCCTTTTGTCTAATACCTTCAATATTTCCCTAGCACCTGATATAGGGGGTAAATTTCAAAGCATAATTTTCAATACAACTTCCCTGCCCAAGTTCATTTCCAGAGACTTGCCCCCATGTGTCCTAAGCTGGAGCCATTCCAAACAGCTCATCATTTAATCAAGAATACTCCCTTAGGAGTATTGTTCTTTCTCCTTTTCCATTTAAAATGCCTTTTCTACTCTCCTCAGAAAGCTCCTACTCATCCACCAATGCTTAGAGATCTTGTTCTTCCACTAAAGTTTGGGCCTTTCAAAGGTAGGGACCATGTCTAATTTATTACTGTATCCTGGTACCTAATACAGTTTCTGATACCATCGGCATCAACAAATCTTTTCAGAGAGTAATTGCCAACCAGTATCTTGGAGTCTTTAGTATCCTGAAATCCTAATTGGTGTCTTCACTTCTATAAAGGCTGCATTCCTGCCCTTCAGGACGGCTCCCCAAACATATTATTTTGGTACAAACTGGAAACCCTCCAGGATCTCTGCTCAAATTCATAGACATGATAACATTCTCTTTTAAGTAGCTGAAGAAAGTGGTTTTACTTATTTGAAAAAAGAAAAATAGCTGGTGTGTTAGATCTGAGACAGCACATAGGTAGTCCTTTTTGTTAAAGACAATTATGATAATCTCATCTTGACTAAATTTTCAAATCACTTCTATATACAATATCTTACTTGATAACATATTGACATGGCTGGATAATAGTCAAATTCATTAGCAAGGAGTTGTTTGGACTTTGACATCAAAATGGCAAAATCTAACCCCAGCACCTCCTCCTACTAAATATTTGGCCTTGGGAACATTACCTAACCTCCTTCAGCCTCCTTAAACCTATGTTCCCTCACCAGCAAAAATAAAGATAAAAATATTTGGTGTTTTTTCAAGGAAGTTTCTTTTGTTGTTTTTTGACAAAATTGCATATATTTAAGGCATACAACTTGATGTTTTGATATACATATACATTGTGAAATAATCACCACAATAAAGCTAATTACCACGTCCATTACCTCACATGGTTACCATTTGTGTGTGTGTGTGTGTGTGTGGTGAGAACCCTTAAGGTCTACCACTTCCCAAATTTCAACTATACAACATAGTACTGTTGCAGTCACCATGTTGCACATCAGATCTCCAGAACTTACAGAACTGAAACTTTGTAGCCTCTGGCTGACATGTCCCATTTCTCCCTACCCCCAACCCCAGGCCATCATCATTCTATTCTCTGCTTCTAGGAGTTTGACCTTTTTGACAAAGGATGGTTAAATTAGTTTCAGGTTTTCGTGACTTTTAGATTAGACATGTAAGTGAACTCAGGCAGTGTTTGTCTGTCTCTGCCTGACTTCTTCCACTTTCCATAATGTCCCCGAGCTTCATCCATGTTGTCACAAAAGGTGGCCTTCCTTCTTTTTTTAAGGCTGAATAATATTCCATTGTATATATAAAGCATTTCTTTTGTCCATTTATCCATCAGTGGATACTTAGATTGTCCCCATGTCTTTGCTACTGTGACTAATGCTATAATGAACAATGGACTGCAAGTATCTCCTCAAGATCCTGATTTTAAGTCCTTTGGATGTATACTTCCTTTAGACATGGGAAGCTGGATCATATCGTAATTCTGTTTTAAATCTTTTGGGGAACTTCCATTCTGTTTTCCATACTGACTGAACCAATCTACATTCCCACCAATAGTGTTTAAAGGGGTTCCTTTTCTCCAAAACTTCACTAACACTTACCTTTTGATAATAGGCACTCTAAGAAGTGTGAGGTGATATCTCATTGTGTTTCTTATAGCCAAACACTGTTCTAAGTGATTTCCATATAATTCATTTAATTTTATAAGAAATGAAGTAAATATCATGAACTGCCTTTCATTAGGGAACTGAGGCACAGCTTGTAAGTGGTAAGACCAGGATGGAGACCAGTATTCTTACCCACCCTGGAAAGCACCTCAGAGATGTTACCCTAAGTACTGAAAGAGATCAAGTATATGCAGCCCTCAGTAAAATACTGGCACACAGTAAATCTTTAAATAAATATTGGCTGTTCCTATTCTTACTAGCTAGGAGGACAATAGCAATCATTCAATTCAACTATAACATAATCTACTCACCTGCCTACACCAAGCACCAATAGCCTCAGTAGGAAAACAAAGGGGGGAGTAGAAGTAGCAACAAAATAAAAGTATAGGTATGAAGGCAACTTACAAGTCAAAGGTACTTCAGAAATGAATGGAGGTACTGTGACAAAGGCAGGAATTTTTGGAAGGGTGCCACATCACTGGCATTTAATTGTCCTGTTCCCAGTATGGGGACTGCTCATTTTCCTCCTTGACAATCAGCCCAACCCTACAGAAAAGTGAATAGGACCCTAGATTATATTTTCCTGTGGAAACAAATCACATGATAATTTTGTCTGTGTCCACATGGGAACCAGCATGATACAGGGAAACCCTCCCAGCCTTCCTTACTCCATTCCCCTAGAGCCCCTAAAGAGGGCTCCCTCTTCAAATTCAACTGTCTTCCATGTTTTATTATTTCACCTATTTTCTCCCCTCCAGACCAAATGGATTCACTTCCTTTCCTCATGCCTTTACTGAAAACCAATTAATGACAATTGCCCCTTACAGTAGCAGATTAATTAAAAGCAAGCTTGTTGCTATAAGCATATCATATATGTCAAGTGAAGATCCCCCTTTCTGGAAAGCTCTATGGCATGCTGTGCAATAGAACTTTCAGCAAAGATATTATCTTCACCATCCAGTATGACAGCCACTAGCTACACATGCATATTGGGCTTTTGAAATATGCCTACTGCAACTAAGGAAAGAGATTTTTTAATTTAATTTACTTTTAATAAATTTAAATAAGTCAATTTAGGGAGTGCCCACCAGATTGGACAGAGCAGCTCCATACTGTTACTCACTTATACCAATCAGTGTGGTATGGGCTACTTAAAATTCAGGATCTGACCTCCTAAGGCCAAGAAAGTCAACTGGGAGGAGGCCAGTCCTCTGAAGGCATGATGACATATAGAGCTAAAGCCTAAAACCAAGTATTTCTAAAACTTGCTTTCGGAAGAACTAGAAGGCATGACTCTCAAATTGGCCCTGTGCCACTTATTATTCAGCTCAAACACGAAAAACAACTATTCTTCTATCAGTTTTACAGAAAGATGAACATTTCAGTGGCAGGAAAAGTCTGGAATTGACTGCTGCAATCACAGCAAGTCCCAAAGGAAGAAATTAAAAATCAAGTATCACCCAAAGAAAAGCAAAATAATTTGTCTCTATTCTTTCTCCCTCACAGAAACATATCCCCAGTCATGTGGCAGCTGGCACATGGCCTGGCAGCTGGAGTGACTTGCTTTCCTATGAAGATCAATTTGCTAAGGATGAGAGGTAGGTGACAAGCTACACAAGGAAGGGAAAGAGCAAATGCTGCCCAGGCTTTGTGGGAAGGCAAGTGTGTGCAAATGAATGTGGGGCTTGGATCTTGAGAACAAGAGGAAGCCGTTGGACTATGTGGAGCACGAGGAGACATGATCCATTGCGGGGTTTGTAAAGATGGTGGTGGGGGCTGATGTGTGAAAGAGGGATTGGAGTGGGGCAACAGGGTGTGAGAGACCAGTCAGGAGGTCTTTGCCATTGTTACGGCAAAAAGTGATGGGAATTAAATAAAATAATAAACAAACAAATAAATGTGTGATATAGCTGAGGACTGTGGGCAGCAGAGCCAAAGAGGAAGGGGCATCGTCAACAGGTATTTAGAAGCAAAATTACCAGGGCCTCATAATGATTGGCAAGGGGCAAAAAGGAAGCAGGTAATGAGCAAGAGGTTCCTGATTTTCACAGCTGAGTGGAGGGAGGGGCTATTCTCTGAGGTACACGTTGGAAAGGACTGGATTTGAGGAAGGTATAAGTTTCATTTTGGACACTTCTCTTTGCAGTATCTTTGACGCAATTAGGATGGCAAGTAGGCAGTTGGACATGTGACATGGTCCACAGGGGTCAGGCTTGAACTGGACCACTCCCCAGCTCCATTCTGTTGTTACATGGGAATAATTAGTATTACTGGAATTTCCAAGTTTTTAAGAGAAGCTAAAAATGTGAGGGCCCTTTTCTTTTAAGATTTTATTTATTTATTTGAGAGACAGTGCTTAAGCAAGTGGAAGAGCAGAGGGAGAGGGAGACGAAGACTCCCTGCTGAGCAGGGAGCTCGATGAGGGGCTTGATCCCTGGATGCTGGGATCATGAACTAAGCCGAAGGCAGACACTAACCGACTGAGCCACCCAGGCACCCCTTAAATTAAATCTCTATTTTTAATTGTTTTGTTCATTGGTTTGTTTTTTTTTGTTTGTTTGGTTTTTGTTTCTGTTTTCAGAAGACCATCTGGACCATCTGGGTCAAACAAAGTCTGTCACAGTCCACACTCATCCCTTGGGCCACTGGTCTGTGACTTTATCTCAGGGGTGGCACCTGCAGAGTATTCATGTATCCATGCCTTAATCATCCCTCACTGATAGCCTTTCCCACTGAGTCTGAATGCACCCTCAGAATCCATCTTAACACAACCCTCCAAGGAAGGTGATGTTCCAAAGTATTCAAAACTGTAGGAGTTGAAATTTATCTGCTGTGTATTTCCTGGCAGTAATGGATGTTGTTCCACAGAAACGTGAAGACATCACAAAATGCCCTCAAGTCCTTTTCCTCTCCTCTCTTCAGGAGAAATTGCCTTGGGGCATGCACACACAAATGCTAGAACTCTTGGGTGCCTGTTTCTATTAGCACAAATCATGTTTCCTGAGTCTACAAATGATGTATTCCCATTTCTTTTGCAGCCTGTCTCTATGAATGACCTTTTAAATGCCACTATAGCTCAGCTAAGTCAACATCTTTTTCTTTTTCCATTCACTCTTGGCCTTCACCTCTCCTGGAAACTTTTTTTTTTTTCAAATCTCTACAGCATTTCCCTAAACACTTCATCCTGATTAAAAGCAAGGCCTAGACACTTTTCTCTGATTTTCTAATATGATGATAATTGACAGAAAAGCCTTTTCATACACTGACCTTAGAACTCAACTGCAGTGAGAAGAATCTGCAAGGCCTTGTACTTCCTGCAAAGTAATTTGCTTTGTTTTCACCTGTGTTTCAATAAATGGAAGAAAGAGTTCCCATTCATTCCAATTAGTTAAAAAAATAATCATTTCCTCATGTAAAATTAAAGCTTAGCAGGCACCTCTCTTTGGGAAGACATGAAGCTGAACACTTTTAATTTAAGCCAAACAAGAGCATTAAGAAGATGTATTTCTCTAGAGCTGTAGTCCTTCAGGGTCCTTGAATGCCAGTTATTGGCTTACTTTTTAGCCCAAGTAAAAGATCTTTTTGCTGCTGTCTTTAAAGATCACCATTAAGAAAAGCAGTAGCAGTTACCGCATTATTGAGTTTTCTTTGTCAGGGGAAGCGGGAGCAGGAATTATAGTCTCAGACCTTGGATTGCAGTTGCATTGGTTCTCTGGGGCCACCATAACAAGGTATCACAGATGGCTTAAACAACAGAATTTTATTTTCTCACAATTCCAGAGGCTAGAGGTTCAAGATCAAAATATCAGGAGACTTGGTATCTCCTAAGGGTCTTTCACTTCGGCTCACAGAGGGCTGCCTTCTCCCTGTGTCTTCACATTGTTTCCCCTCTGTGTATGTCTGTCCTCGTCCCTTCTACTTACAAGGACACCAGATGTAGTGGAGTGAGGCCCAACCAAATAATTTCATTTTAACCGAATTATGTCTTTACACACCCTATCTCCAATCACTGTCACATGGTGATACACTGAGAATCAGGACTTCAACATAGAATTTGGCAGATGCGGTAGGGGAGGAGAGCAGGGTGGGCATAAAATTAACCTATAATGATGATCCTGAGGATAAGAGTGTGTGTTTAGTGGTAAGCAACAAAAACTACTTCCTGCCAGTAAGTGCAAAGCAGCAGCAGCAACAACAGAAAGAAAGAAAAACTCTAAGGCAGGAATGTGATCATGACTCGAGAAGGGACAGAAACCAAGAACCAAGAAACTCCCAAACCTCTCCCTCCCTTCTCCTTCTGCAAATAGGTTTCTTCTCTGTCCATATACCTCCTTTTCTTCTCCCCATTCCATAGGAGAGAAAATAGACTGTAGGCTACCAAGCTTACACAGGACAGATTTTACCATTTATCCAGACAAATTGGCTAAAAAAACAGCCCAGATTTCCAGGAGAGAGACTCTGATGGCCCCAGCTTGGGGTCAGGTGTTCCCCATGGTCCAATTATGACCAGGCAACGTGGTCACCTGTTTCAAATATGGCTGTTCTGGGCTTACCCCTGTGACTTGGAGCATCTCTATAGGAAAGGCGGGGCAGGGAGGTAGAGATACATGATCATGGACCAATGAACAGGACAGATGCTCTAACACTTAGGTCTGTCCACATGTCCCATTCTTTTTTGTCAGATCCCAGCGCATATTACTCCCCTGCTAATCCAGACTAGCTCAATATTTCTCCCTTGACGTGTAGACAAGAAGTAACTATAGCAACTGGTTGTACAGGTAATTGCTATAAAACATTGCCCAGGGGTTAGAAAGCCATGGAGAAACTGATCCCTACATTCGACCAGGGCATTAGTTCACAGCTAAGGTGAGCTTCTGTCTCCAGAACAATCAATGTTTTACCTTTTAAAAATAAAGAAAAATGTGTGTGCCACAATTCTGTCTGAAAGCTCAGGCATTGAAGTAGACCCAGGAGATGCAATTTCAAACAAGACTCACCTTTTCATCTTCCAGGTCTGTGACTTGGTTAGGTCTCAGTTGCCTCTAATCTTCTTTGTTATCTTGGCTTCAGCTGCCCACCATTTCCAGAAGCAGGCTCACAGGAATTACCCAGGTTTAATAACACCACCCTTAGATCTAAAAAGACAACATTCCTTCAAATGTGGCCAGTTCATCCACCAAAGGACCAGCCAGCCTGGTAGGCATCCCAGAACCTGGGATGATCTCCTTCTTCATTAACTGCCTCTCACCTGGAATTCATAGACAGAAAAACAATATCCTCCCCTCTCTTTCTGTCTTCTAAATGAAATATAGATTCAGGATGACTCATTTTGGAATTGTTGAGATAAAGAAATAGACATAACATGGGGTTTTAAGAGCGCAG
This sequence comes from Spilogale gracilis, assembly GCA_004023965.1. Classification (NCBI taxonomy): domain Eukaryota; kingdom Metazoa; phylum Chordata; class Mammalia; order Carnivora; family Mephitidae; genus Spilogale; species Spilogale gracilis. The sequence goes on from PITA01010090.1 coordinate 36,671, forward strand.
CTCTTCGTCTTACCAATAGTTTGGGAGACAACCCAGTGAGGAGCATGTGGAACCTGGGGCAAGGCTGGCAAGGTTCAAAGCCCTGCTCCACCACTTACTAGCCAGTTATTAACCTCTCTGAGCTTCACTTTCCTCGCAGAGGTGTCAGGATCATTAAATGGGCTACTGTACCTAAGATGTTTAGAGTTATGCAATTTATTGCTATTACTACTGTTATAATATCAAATCTAACAAAACACAGGAACACTCCCTCTCCATTCTCAATTCAAGGTACTCTGCTCCCCTGCCTCCTTTACCCCCCCCATCATCCCAGCACCTAAGTATCTGGGAGCCTCCTGCAACCTTCCCCATCAATACCCACCCAGAACTCACACCCAACGTAGCAGCAATCTCTGACAGTACTGTCTGAGGGGCACTTCATTTTCTCTGAGAAAAATACCTTCACTAAATACCTTCTGTTTCCTTTTTTTAGAGTTTTTTCCCCTACTTTTTCTCCCATAGATGCATGCATCTACAGACAACAGAGTTATGCCAATTGTACTAAGGAGTAGTAACATGCCAATATCCTCAAGTTGTCTCTGCCCTCCCTACTCACTGCAACTGAGTTTGGACCTCTTCTTCTCTCACTGGACCATGACATCAGCCTTCCCACTTGGTCACACTATCAATACTTTAGCCAATCCAATGCTGATAGCATTCGGAGTGAGCTGGACAGCTGGCAGTCAGGGCCAGGTCTCCAACAAGAAGATATGGAGTCAGGGCAGTTAAGGTAAAACAGCACTAACATCCTCTTTTGCAGCTTAGACAGGACCACACACTAACATTGCAGCCTTTGCAGAAATGACTTCTGCAAAATTTCCTAAAATAAGACAACTAACCACAAAGCATTTGTCACCATCAAGGGCAAGGGGCAGTTAAGACATAAGTCCCCAGATGTTGGCAAAAAAGACCATCAGCACATAGACATTAATCTAATAGGTACACAGATGGGTGACCAAAGCCCTGATGGGCACAACTCAGCACACCCTTGTTACTTAAGATAGTTGTGCAAAAGAGCTCATAAAAACCACTAAACTTATAAACTCCAAGGCAACCTCCTTCAGTCCCCTTCCTCTCCAGGAGCTCTATACTCTTGCTCAGTAAAGTTTGTTTGCTGTCCACCATTCATCGTCTGGTCTACCTCTTCATTCTTCCAAGTGGTATGACCAAGAAATCCTGCAACAACAGTGCTGGCTCAGGCTTTTTCAACGCATTTAATTTAATCACAAATTAAATATTTTTCCAGATTAAAAAACACTTAAAGATCCCTATTAGCTAAGAGGTATATCCCAAAATTCTCGGCATGGCCCAGAAGCCTTCTAGCCCCAACCAACATTTTCAGTCTAGTCTCCTACCATCCCACTTCTCTATCACTCTACACTCTAGCCAGTGAAAACCAGGAGCCATTGCCATTCTGTGTATTGCATGTTTCTTCCAACAGTAATATTCCAGCCTTCTACTCCTCCACCTAGCTAACTCTTATCCATTTTTCAAGCTGCCACTCAGCAGACATCTCCTCTAAAAACCATCTACAGGTCTCCCCAGAAATAATCAATAATGCCCTCCTCTCTATTCACTTAATATGATATATATGACAAAGTACCCTGAATATTAGTTTTCTAGACTCTCTCTCACCTTTTTTTAAAAAAGATTCTATTGAAATATGACTGACACACAAAAACTATAAAGAATTCCTACAACTCAGGGCACCTGGGTGGCTCAGTGGTTAAGCATCTGCCTTTGGTCATGATCCCAGGGTGCTGGGATTGAGCCGTGCATCAGGCTTCCTGCTTGGTGGGAGGCCTGCTTCTCCCTCTATCACTCCTCCTGCTTGTGTTCCCTCTCTCACTGTGTTTCTCTCTGTCAAATAAATAAATAAAATCTTTTAAAAAAAAAGAATTCCTACAACTCAGTAGCAAAAAACAAAGAGCCCATCTAAAAAATGGGCAAAGGACCTGAATACCTGAATAGACAGTTCTTCAAAGAAGACATGAGAGTGGTCAACAAGTATACGGAAAGATGTTCAGTGTCACTCGCCATCAGATCAAAACCACAATGAGCAATCACCTCCTACCAGTTAGGATGCCCATCATCAAAAACAACAAGAGATAAGAAGTGTTGGTGAGGGTGTGGAGAAAAAGGAATCCAGGTACTGTGTCAGTGGATGTGAGTTGGTACAGCCATTATGGAAACAGTACAGAGATTCCTCCCCACTTTACTGTAAGTCCTTTGAGGTCAGGAATCACGCTTTATCAATCTTAGTACTTCCCTGAGCATCAAGCCCAGAGGAGAGTATGAGCTGTTAGAAAGATGTGATGAGTGAATGAACAAGGGAGGAGGAAGGTGCTGTTACTTACATACAAAGATTACATCACTACAACACTACCAACAGACTTCACTTTTCTCCATGTTTCCCAACACTGGGATGGATTATATGGATAGTTCCCTATTCCTTCATCCCTGGTACTATAGGCCCAATGATTACAAAATGGCCGAGGGAGAGCCTTTAACAGCCTCTGACTAGGGGCAAAGCTAACTGGCTTTACCCTTGAAGAAAATTCTGATCTTGGTTTCCTTATCAGTATCACTCTCTCCGCAGCTAAACCCAGGCCCTTGCATGAAGTTAGCTTACAGCATAATCTGACAGTGAGGTTGAGAAATGTAAGGACAAATCTTCTCCAACCTGCAATAAAACTGAAAAAGTATGTGTGCTCCATGTCAATGGATAGAAGACTCCCTCCCTCCCTGCCTGCCTGCCTGCCTGCCTTCCTTCTTTTCATACAGAATAGCAAATGTGCTGGTATATACTTGAGCAGAACGACTCAAGTGGTTGATTAAACTCTTCATCTTCGCTCCCTTGTTAATCAGCAACAAAAGCCTTCAATACACACACCAACCTCAGAAAGGTTTAATCACTTAATTACTATAAAAAAAATCCCACAGGTTAATGCATGCTTGATCTCAAAGGAGTGGCAGTAACCATTTTGTTATTAATATCAATTGCACAGCTAGAAACAAGTAGAGAGAGTTCAGGCCTAGAAATATGGCACAAAGTCTGATTTAATGGGATGTGCTGCCTGCCCCTGCCCCCAAACTACTCCCCCAAACTCAACCTACCATTTTGCTATGGTCTGAAATTCTGGAACCAGAAATGTATTCCTCTGGATTTGTTGTTGTTGTTGTTGTTGTTGTTGTTGTTGTTGTTAAAACCCAAATACCATATAGGTAGATCACACAATCATTTATGCCTAAGATAAATCTAGATAAATTTAGCCATTTTTCTAGGGCATTGTTGTTTACAGAGGACTGAGAATATGAGGAAGCAGTGACTCGAGTAGTCAGGGCAGACCTACCCTCATGTATTGAAAACAAGGATAAAGAAGAATGAGGGTCTGAGAGAGCACTCCGTACTTGTTTAATGCATGTACTTCCTGCTTGGCATTGATAGAAATGTTTGTCGACAATTGTATGGCAATAAGAGGTTGAAGGGTCTCACTGCAGCTCACAGCCTATTCTGCAGGACTGAGTTACTGAAAACTGCTGCCTCTAACTTTGCAGCATCCAAAGAATGAGGCAGCATGAATTCTAGCTTGTGTTTCACTGTATACAGTGTATGTTTCTGACAAGCTCTGGGCCAATAACTTTTTATAAGTCAAATCACAACATAGGTACTCCAGGAGGAAATTTGAACTTGACTATTTTGTGTAAGTGCATGCCTTTTTACATCAGACTTGCTTGTTAAGAAGTACACTCACGGGGTACACTGCCTTTCCCTCTGGAAGGCAGAATATTTAGAACTCTAGGGCAACTACTGATATAATTTACAAAATGCCTGCTCAGGTGGGCAAGGTTCTGCAGAAGAGTCCTGGGGATCTCAATATGCCTGTGTGGAATGCACAGAATAAATACGATCATCCCTACACTGGTAAGAGTTTTGCTCACCTGACAAGTTGGTAGAGGAACGAGCAGATAGACCTTCTCTTGGGAAATGCAGAGAATGTGAGAAACTAGGTAAGAGACTCCTTATTGATACAGGCTCTTATCATAAGAATGACTGATAAAAAGGTATGTGAACAAAAGCCTTAGTTTCATTGAAATAATTAATGGAAACTCAAGAATCATGATGTCTACCATTGTGTTATGTAAGGTTAGACATTCAAGTTTCTTCCAATGTGGGTCAACCAGCTAAAGGGCGTTGTGAATAGAAAAGAACACCTTATATCTCAACAACATAACTTGGTTTGCACATGATGATCATTAAGAATATTTTCAACAACAAAAATAATTGGCTTAAGACAGTACCTGGGGGGGAAGTGAAGCTGCCCCCAAAGAGCTTGGAAAAAAAGGTGCCCACTGATAGATAAACCAAATAAAGGAATCACTGAATAGGAGAAAGGAAAAAGTCTACCAGCTTCTCCAGAAACATAATCAATGATGTTGGCACATTGGGACTTCACCTGAACCCTAAATAAATATTCCTCCAGAGGAATCTGTGTCCTTTTCCTTTGAATCTTCACTCAGCCATCTACTGGATTAATAATGCAGCTCAATGCTCAGAACACAGGCCACCCAAGCACATGCAGGAGTTTTCTCTTTTAAACAACCACATTGGCATTCAAGTTTATTTATTAATCTTATGTGAATTGACTGGTGAGTACTCACTGCTTTAAATCTGATAATTCTGAGGATACTGATAAAGCCCAGTCTCTGTAGTCCATGGACAGGGTATATGTACAAAGCTGCTGCTGCCTTTTACCAAGGAGACTCTATGATTCTTTCCTTTCCTTTCCCACTGATCTTTTTCTATTCATCCACTGCTGTTTAAAAGGCTAATTTCCTTTCATGGTGGGACACATATACGGTATCTATCTAATACCGAAAGAGCTAGTTGATCCCTTTTCATTGTGCGGTTAAAGACCTATCCGAAATGGTTATGTAGCAACACAGGCAGAGATGCAAGACTAGACATGATTTTCAGAAACACAAAAGCTCAAACTTTTTTAGTGCCACAGACTCCTTTAAGAATCTGAGAAAAAGCTATGGGCCCTCTCTTCACTGAAATGCACAATCACAGGATTTGGAGTTCGGGGCAGTCCACCAATCCCATCTATAGACTGCTGCTTATGAATCCTGCTCTTGGGCACCTGGGTGGCTCAGTGGGTTAAAGCCTCTGCCTTCGGCTCAGGTCATGATCTCAGGATCCTGGGATCGAGGCCCACATGGGGCTCTCTGCTCGGCAGGGAGCCTGCTTCCTCCTCTCTCTCTGCCTACTTGTGATCTCTCTCTGTCAAATAAATAAATAAAATCTTTAAAACAAACAAACAAAAAAGAATCCTGATCTCATGCAAACCCTTCATTTTATAGATGAGGAAACTGAGGCTCAGGGAAGGGAAATGACTAACTCAAGGATACACTACTCGTTACAGGCAGACACAGAATGAGGTCTTTAACATCTTCAACATTCATAGGACCAAATATTTTTTCACTTTATAACAAGGCTTGTTGACATCTAGTAGACACAGTCACTCACAGAAAGCAGTCAGTCCATTCTGCTTGGGAACCAGCTGATCCGGGACGTGGAAAGATCTCCTCACCCAGCCAACCCCCATTCTGTAAGCCACGCTGCATACAGTCATCCAATTCCTGAGTCTTCATTCATATTTTTAAAAAGGGAAGCTGAAGGAGGAAAGCAGAGCAGGCCAAGCCAATCTGGAGAAGAACTGCGGAATCACCAGAGCTGTCTCCAGCAACCTGAGCTACATTGTGCAAACTTTTGGTTTATCTAGTGATTTCAGTCAAACAAATGTGGGATTTGAGAAAGCAAATAACCAATTTTTCTGAACTAACTAGGCTGGTCAACGAAAACTAACCATCTAAGGGACCCAGGAAGGCTTCCCCTAAAGCTGTTCCTCTGTAGAATATTAACTAATGTATCTTTGAGGTTTTGTATTTCATAAAGTGCTTTGAGGTACAGAAATCAACTGAAGAAGGAAAAATAAAAGAGTGGGAAGGAGCAGCAAATCCTTAATATTAAATGTTTTACTTCCAAAACAACTCTAAAGACCTCTTTTTTTAACCCTTGAAGGATCAGACTCGGGGTAGTTAAGTAATGTACATAGCCACAAGGTAATTAGCAGGTCCAGGATTCCAACCTGGTATCTGACTAAAACCCTATTTTAGAGATGACAGATTTAGGTTCTAGAAGGTGACGTTGCTGCCCTCATTCATGCAGCTCCTGAATTTTGGAAACTGTATTTGAAAACTCACGTCTTTGCATCCTACAGCAAGCCATTAATTCCATGGAGTCCACATTTCTCAACATAGCAGGGCACCTAAATGAGAATCACCATTGTTTGAGAAACACGGGTTCCCAGTAGGGATTCTCAAAGAGACCAACGGCATTCACTACACCCGGGACTTGGTTAGAACTACAGCTCCTGGGCCCACCCCAGACCTACTGAATCAGAAACTCTGGGGCTGTGGCCCCCAACGCTGCTTCACCAAACTGTCCCGGCGATTTAAGAACCACTTAGCTAGCGGTGTACTCTCCCTTCATGTCAAACTTATTTACACTCAAACCTTTTCTAGAACAATTCTAACTCCTGGACCTCAAACCTCAACTTAGGAATCAAGAGGTATTCAGTATTTACTCTAAGTCCCTCAAGCTTTGCAGGATTCCAAACCCTGTGGCATTTGATTGCACCTCATAATTCATTCAGCCCCTTTCCCCCAGTCACACTCAGAACTCACAGGACTCAAGAATGGTCAAAGAACTCAGAACATGTCCTCAGAGATTGCTTCCTACTAAAGAGGGAAAAGATGCCCAACAACATCATTTGCTTAGAAACATTTCACAACTCCAATTTTTTTTTTTTAATGGAGGAGTTTATATTAGAAAATAGCGTTTCCTCCAAGAAAACCAGCAGGATAGGTTGTAAGACTCTGTTTCGGAGCTGAGCTTGGCAACATGATGTTGGTATGTGGGCCTTTCACAGTTTCCTTATTTCTTGGTGGGTGGTTTGTTTTATGACACTAAATGTTCTTCTCAAACAGGTGTTGGCTGGATGGAATAAAACTAATTAGTTTGATCTGGGGGAAAACTGAGCCTATAGGCCTGGAATTCAGACTGTGCGTTTGTTATTTGCTTGAATTACAGGAGTGTTCTAACAAGGGGTGAAAATGTATTACTTTTCCTGGAGTATGCTATATTTTATCATGGAAAACACAATCAGTGGTACCAACTACAAGTATAATGTTCGCCGGTTAAACCAACACGGACCTGCATCTCCCAATTTATTGCTTAGCGAGTGATGTACCTGGAGCCTACCTGTGGGTGAAGGTTTCGCCAGGAATGATGCAACATTGCCACCATGTGGTCCCTGGCTAAAAATGGCTGTGGCAGAAAGAAGATCTGCCCCCATTAAAATAGACATACTGCTTCCCAGCCCAACCTACAGGCTTAATCTTTGTGTTTGCAGCTCAGAAATCAGCGGGCTGAGGAGAGATGAGACTTATTTCCAGATGGACACAGGCATTTTCACTTCTTGTTTAACATATTCTGGTCTTTCCCTCCCCTGCTCCTTTCTTATTAGTAGCTATTAGAGGACTCCAGCCTGAAAGGCCTCCCTGCCATGCCTGAATCTCAGCTGCTGCTTATTTAATCCCACCCCACACACACCCAGCTCAAATCATGGGCCCCACAACCATTCGGATCCTCCAGGCTTCACAAAATCCGCGCCCGAACATTAGGAAGCAAATCTCACCCTGGTCTGTAAGAAGGAAAGGAAGAGGAGGAGGGGGGAAAAAAGTGGAAAATTCAGAAAACTTTAATAGTGATCCCTCCAGCAGTTAACCTGCCTGTTCTTCAACATTTCTTACCTTTTTATGAATCATGTGGGAGTTTTGAGTTAGTATAAATAGCAAAGAATCTCACAAGCCACCTATAATTTTAGGAGAAAAAGAATGACTTTCCCAAATGAATCAAAGACCTATATGGGTAAGCTTATTTATCTGCAAAGAACAATTCCCAAGACTGGCATTAGGGTTCCAACATCATATAACAACCTACAATCCGCCCGTGAAAACCTTGAGCATGTACCATGGGCCACGCATGTGTTACAGGTAATAACCAGAACTGACACGCTACCAGCCCTCACGTTGTTCCCTATTCAGAAGGGAAGACACGTATTTAATTTAAAAAATCGTAGATGAGATCTGTTTGACTAAGAAGTACAAAATACAATGGTTAGCTTCCCCTGGGGAATTTCTCATCTCTCCCAAGAGGAGGCAGTATGGGATAGCCAAAAGATCATGGCTTTTAAATCAGATCTAGATTTGAATTCAACCCTTCCCACCCATCCGCTAGGAACTGGGCAGGTCACTTAAACTCTCGAAGGCTCGGTCTTCCTAGCAGTAGAATCGGCATATACATCTCTACTTCGGAGGGGATAGGAAGAGGATTGAAGGTAACATTGCATGAAAGCAAGCACAGGTTGTGGGCACTGGGTGTTGACTGGCGGCCCCCTCCCCCACTTCCACCAGCAGACTTCTGATGACAACAGGCACTTGATAGCACTCTCTCACACAATGTGACCATGCAGCTGGGGTGTGTGAAGACTGAAGGTTAACTGAATATCCACCAAAGAAAAATCTGGTCATCCCATATTTTTAGTTATCCCCATATTATTAGTAACCCTGTTGCCTGCCAGGACCTGCCTAGGTCCTCCTTGCCTAGGCTAGTTCTCATTCTCAAAACTGGCTATTTCTAATTCTCAAAATACTTGCTTTCAAAGCTAAATACACACACACATATGCATGCACGCACACACACACACACACGCGCGCGCGCACGCACACACACACACGCACACGCACAGTCCTAGTGTCTGGAAAAGTGCACTATTTGCAATGGGAGATGGAGAATCTCTTTCACTCCCATACTGTGGCTGGCAGCTTTAGTGTTTCCTATTTTAAAAAGTTAAATTCAAAGTGGCCTTGAACCTCATGCCTGGAAATGAATTGGCATTGAATGTAAATTGAGACATTTGGGCTGACCAGGAGAAGGCGGTGCACGGGACCCTTCTATGGCAATAAGCATGTTTGTTTCTTTGCTAACAGCTCTGGTCACACCGCATGCTAGTTGTCCCAGGCTCCCGGACCTTCTGAAGCAGCTGGGAAGATCTTCTCCCACATTCCCTCCACCTAGGGAGGCATTGCCTCCTGCAGACAGCTTCATAAACAGAGGTCTGAGTTGGGAGCTTACAGAGAAAGCTGGGAAATATTCATTCCTACAGAATTCTAAGAAACATAAAACACATGCTGTAGCAGGATCAATATTCACTTACACTATACTCACATGTACAAAAACAAATAGCCTTTTTATTCCTCTGTAATTAATCTGGCTTCCCTCACAGGCCTGCACCCAGTTGATGGCAGGAGAAAGGAAAAAGAAATATTTGTCCAGCCTAGTAATCGTGGTTTTGTGGGTATCTCGTCTCCGCTTGGATGACCTGGACAGTGCTCAGTGTTTCGGCTGATCCCCTTTTCCTCCTGGGATGGCACCTTTGAGGATGGGAAGACCCAGGTGGCTTCTGTGACCTCGCAGGGACGGAGGGCAGACGGCTGGGGTCCTTAAGATGTGGGCTGGCGTCTGCTGCTAAGGGCTCAGACTGGGCTGACCCCTGGATGGAGACCCCTGAGGCCTGAGCCCATGCCCTGGACATTCTGCTGGTGCCTCTGAAGTCTCCGACTGGCCTGACAGTCTACGGACTAGTCTGACCTCAGTGCTTGCTGGAGCAGCAGACACCCCCGAGGGCTGGCCGGGAAGCCCAACCTCCTGTCCTCAGCAACACTGGCTCCCTTGCCCCCTGAAGTAACCCGTTTCTGCCAAGCGCCCTCTTCTGGCTCTGTAATCCAGGACCAACTCAGTGGCTCGCTCTGGGGCATGAGGTGTTCTTAGGCCCCTGTCGGCCACTTGAAAATTCAGGCTGGTTTAGAAAAGCCAGGCCCTCCTCTACCTAACGGAGATGTGGTGACCAGCACCCTGTAGTGACGGTACCCACGGGTCCCTGCAGACCCAGAATCACCCAGCTCCACCCAAACCTATGGCAGCTGTGACACACACTCTCTCTCTGTCTCACTCTCTCTCTCTCTCTCTCTTTCTCTCCCTCCAGGGCTCAGGCCTAGAAAAGAGTAATTCAAAACCCTGTGTTTCTACCACATGCCTGAGGGGTGTAGGTAGCCACGGGTAGACTGTGGCTTTCCCACTTTCCCTGCAAATTAGTATCTTTTCTAACATCAAATCTGCGCTACCTGTCCAAGGCAGACGGAAATCTCTGTGCTTTAATCCACCGAGGCCTCCTCTTGATGCCCAGGTGAGGGGGCGAGTAAGAGGGGCTGGGGAAACCTCCTCGCCTGACAGAGGCCTTATCTTACTGCAGAATCAAAAGTATTACTTTAAATACCAAACCCAGGATATTAACTTTCTCCCTTTGCATGCCTCTGGTAACCCCTCTAGGAGGTTAAGAGGATGCCTCCATAATCTGGGGACAAGAGGATGCCTAGAGAGATGCAAATTAAGTTAAAACAAATTTTAAAACATCACCCTGTAATACTCCCCCAGCTCTTCAGTTAGATTCTGCAGATCTTTCCCAAGTACCTTCTACCTTCCTCAAGATTAGAAAAAGTGCTACAGGAAGTACAGAAGAAACAGAAGGCATGGTCTCCGCCTGAAGGAAACTTTAATCTAATGGTAAGAAGGCGTCTTGAATAGTAACAGAAGGTTACTATTGTGTGAGTGAGCGGTCAATAAAAGCTCTAACTGGCAGTTCAAAATGTACTCTCCTGACCCCCGCTTTCCCTTCCATTTCTGCTATTGTGAAGTTCTTTATGTTTTTAATCTCTCCACCGCTTGAAAGCAAAGCACTGAAGCAGAGAGCGAGCCAGCAACCGCGCGCGCATGTCTGCAGACAACCCTAGGGTTGGCAATTCCCTGACGTAGAAGCTGGGCGGCTAAGGACACCTACCCCTTCCCCAAAATCAGGTCTGCATATGCAATTTGTGCCCATAATTATTTTGATTACTTCACGGGTCACATAAGGTTTTACCAAGCAAAGAGCCACTAATTAAATATTATGCAAAATGTCTCCTACTCATGCAGCCTTCTGTATGTGAAATAGAGTCCACGAGAAGGGAAGTCTTACATCGAGTGATTTTGACCTGTCTGCTTTAATTTCAGCTAGACCCCCTTAAGAGAATGGTAGTGGTCGATTTTTTTTTCTAAGTCAAGTTTGGTAGACAGAAGACTTAAAAGGACAGAACTGCATGTTTTCAGGAGTTACCATGGCTCACATGTGTGTGTTTTCTTTTGTGCCTTTTTTAAGATTAGCATCAACATGTGATAAGCCAAATAGAGCATGAAAAGTCACATTCGGAAGTCAAAATATCTTCTACTGAATTTTCCACAGTTGTTTTGAGGATCACTTCGATTTCCACCAAAAGGGAAAAAAAACCCACAAAAAACCAGAATGCACGAGAAGAACAGGAGACATGCTGACAAGATCCTACGGACAGATGGACAGATAGGAAGCAGGGAAGGTCACTGATCAGTGACTTGCACAGAAGCTTTTCTGTCCCCGAACTCTGGTCCTCACAGACTCCCCTGGTTTTTGTTATCCTTCTGCTCAATGACCTTCTCCAGCAAACAGATGCTGCGACGGTCTCAATGTCCGGGTCCCTATCCCACAATGTCGTGCTATTAGGAAGCGGGACATTCGCGAGCTGATTGAGCCTGGAGGAGGGCGGGGTGCTCATGAGTGGAGTCAGTGCCCTTGGAGGAGGTAATCCTCGACACACTGCTCTAGCGATTTTTCACTCATGGGATAGCCTTTCATCACCTCCTTGTTTCTTAATTTCCTTTAAAATATCAGAGGCAGATTTATCCATGGAGCTCACATCTGCAGTAAGTGGACCTTTTCTTTCAGACAAAGCATTTTGACTCTGCCAAGCTCGCCCGCCGCCTCCATCATGTGGGTCAGGATCCATGCAAACCCCTCCACGATCTGCCCATCACCAGGCGTTTCACCCATTGCTGCTCATACTTGTCTTTCCATTCCAAGTTCTCCCTTTGCAGGGCTTTCCCCGAGCGTCTAGGGCCTCTGGCTGTTGGGCCGTGCGGGGACTGGCCTCAGGGCACCCAGGGAAAGGTCCCCCACACCAGCAGTTTCCACTCCTGCGAAGTCGAGTTCCATCAGCTTCACTTCCAGCGGGAAACCAGTTTGCAACCCAAAGTTGCCTCAGGGGCCACAGGAGCCCATGTATTAGGGCTGTCTTTCGGGAATGGGTCAACTTTGAGGCATCAAAACTCTCTGCTCAGAGCAGACTCTTTAAATGAAAAACTTCTAAACTGCTCCAGCTAGCCCTCCTGGGTCCTGTGTCTAGAACATCAACAAAGCCTCAGCAAGTCTTCCCTTTGAGGTCCGTGGAGTCGCCAACCCTTGCTGAGAAGGGCGGACACCGGCTCACTGCCCAGACTGCTCCCAGGAATTCAAGAGCTGGAATAATTCACTTACACCTGCCCAACTGTTCTTCTAGTCTCTGCTGCTGTTTTGCCTTTAAATATGTCCTCAGGTGATTCCACTCTGTGTCCAAAATTGCAAAGACTGATGAAGAATAGATTTGGTCCCCAGGAGAGAGCCAAGTGAATTGAAGAGGGGGTATCTATAAAAAAACTTGCATAGTTGTCTCATTTCTCCTGAGCTTGGCTTTTATGGCTTTACTTCATTTCAGTATTTTGTGATTTGCCAGAAAATCAGGCAATTCTTCATATATTAAATTAGAGAATGTACTCTACAGACAAAAGAACATAAATTCTGGTTGTTAGTGTTTTTTCATAATGTTTTTACTTTTGTTCCCCCTACGAGTTGTTAAGATTTAACTATATTGGATAAAGTTCAGCTAACGTCTTTGTGTCAAATGTCTGAATTTCTTGCCAATTAATTGAGGGTAACATGTGCTGGCAGAACAGGTGATTATCTGTCTCATGCAAAGTGCAACTGGATTTTACTTGAATTATATTTTATTTGAATTATAATCCAAGTAAGATAAAATCCTTCGCCAACCCCACATCCTTTTCACATTACCTGCTGTCAACAGTTCTCTGTAAAGATACTCAGGCTTCAGGGAACCTCAGGATCTGATGAAAGCAGATTGCTGGGTCCGTCCCCAGAGTTGCTAGTTCAGTAGGTCTGCGTTGGAACCTGAGAGTTTGCCTCCCCAACTAAAGTTCCTAGGTGATGCTGATGCTCTTGTTGTAAGGGTAAAAATGAATTTGAAATTTAAAAAAATTAATTCTCCTTGAGGTAAGGAAAATGGAAAAAGACCTTCCCCTACTCCTTTGTTCTTCGAGGTTCTACCTTTAGAAAGTAGTCATTGTAGGCTCTTCCTCTGCCTCTTTGAAATATATGGAAATTTTTTTAAATGCTAAGTAAGGTTCTTGCCAATTTTACAATCCAGAAATGCTTCCACAAGGACCAAGGAATCATTTCTTTGAAATGTAATCACCAAGAAAGATAGGGCCCCCATCTCAATTTCCTGGAAGGGTACAGCCTAACTTCTTGGATCTGCATTGCAAACCCGCGTCTCATCATAAAGATATTAGAAGTTTACTTTTCCTTTGAATAAAGACACCTAGGAAACACAGGTGGTCATTCCAATTATCAGATGTATTTGGGATGAACTATGTATAGCACAGTGTGGTCATATCTTCTTACTTGAGGACTAGTTGTTATCATTAATCTTGACAACATGTATGTAATGGGTTGCATCTGCTTGGCTATACTAAAGGGTGAGTTTTCAGGGCATCTTGGTGGCTCAGTCAGTTAGGCACCGCCTTCAGCTTAGGTCATGATCCCAGGGTCCTGAGATCAAGCCCCATGCTGCTCCTTCTCCCTCGCTCTTTGCCCCTCCCCCGACTCCTGCTTTCTCTTGAACACTTGGCGCGCTCTCTCTCTCAAATAAATAAAAAATCTTTAAAAGAAATTTTACGAAATGAATGGTGAGGCTTTTTTTCTGTCTTTAATTTCTTAGCAGATTGCCTGTGATGCACATCACATTCTAGTTTAAAACTTGACTGAAAAAAAGACTTTTCTCTTTTATCTTTGTGGAGATGTTGCTTGCCAGGAGGCTTTGTTTTTCCTGTGTTTTTTTTTTTTTAATGTTCCAAACTCTTTGTTTTGAATACTTATCATATTTGTGATTTTTAAAATATTATACCAGTGAATTAATACAAAAATTAAACACATCTGAATGTATTCAGTTGTCCTGGATTAACAAATAGGAATTAAATCAGGAAGGATGGATAATTCTGGAATATTCTGGATAATGTTCAACACGACTGATTATTATAGACCTTGGTTTCTCCACCAGAACAAGGAGGATTATGTAACTTCCGTTAACAAATTACAAGTTTCCGAAAATGTTTACACATCTTCTCAGTATGTCCAGAAGTACAGTAAACATCTGGCTTAATCACACACCATGTATAGACAGGGCTTCCTATCTGTAAGGCTTTTCTTCTTTTGAAAATCAAGTCAAATATAATATATAAAAAAATAAATAAAAAGACTATAGATTTGAATCAAACAGATCTGGTTTTAAAAACCAGGATTAACCATTAACTAACAGTGGAAGCTTGGTCAGGTTACTTAACAACCCTGTGGAGGTTCCTTGGGTGAAAGTGACTTAAAATCAGGGGAGGTACCACCTCCAGTGAAGATAGCCACTAGTATTGTTATATAATTGCTCCATCCAGCTCTGCCATTCAAAGGCATCAGAGTTGTTAGCTTCATAGTCGCCAGTGTCTCTGTTCATGACCTTGGTAATTTCTTGTTTTAAAGGAAGAAAACAGAAGTTGCCAAAATGCTCTCACAAATTATCACACAACCCAAAGCCAATAAAACCCAGCTTCCAAATAAGAAACAGACTCTTTGGTTTGTCCCTTTAAGAAATCAGAATTCTGGGGCACCTGGGTGGCTCAGTCGACTGCTTAAGCCTCTGTCTTCAGCTCAGGTCATGATTCCAGGGTCCTGGAACTGAGCCCTGTATGGGGAAGGTCTTCTTCTCCCTTTCCTTCTGCCCCTACTCCCTGCTAGTATTCTCTCTCTCTCTTTCTCTCTCTCTCTCTCTCTCTCTCTCTCTCTCTCTCTCTCGTCTCTTGCTCTCAAATAAATCAATCTTAAAAAAAAAAAGGGAAGAAGAAGAGAGAAATCAGAATTCTGGATCCATCATGCAGCCAAAAATAAAATAAAAACTCAGAAACAGCTCACTCCTATCACAGAGACTTACTGCTCACTCTACCAAATTTATCATTCTGTGCTACAAATCAGCATCATGATAGCATGTTTCAAATTAATTAAAAGACATCCCTTTCTATCCAAGGTATAATCAAGGCAGTTTACTTCCAAACATAATCAAGAAATTATATAAAGGAAGATTAACCATATGAGGAATTTTTTCATGTGTGAAGTTAATTGATTTTCATACTTTTTTAATGTTTCAAATAAGGATTCTGAAAGACTGGGTTTTCTAAAATATCTCAACTCAGCAGAGTTTTGAAATACTTCTTCTCCAAAGGAGATCACACTTTTCACCAGAAAGAGCTCCCAGGCTATGGGGGACACTGGGGCACTTAGTGAATCTGTCACAGACCTGCAACAACTACATTTAGGTTCCTGGAAATCTTGGTCAGAATTCCTTCTGCACATTGAAAGGGGCAGGAAGAACAATGAAACGTATTCTCTCAGGAAAGCTTGGAGCTACGTATTTGAACAGTCCAGGTAGGGACAAAACCCTTAGCAGCTCTTAGAATAGGAGAATAGTGAGGGGTGAAAGCTGTTAGCCATGTTTGTTCATCTCTGATTCTCTAGGGCAGAAAAACAAAACTTCATCTGCAATTATCAGGAGGGAGGATTGGTGCCCTCTACTGAGAGCCAAGTAAGAGCTTTATTTCGACAGTAGACATAACTGTCATAGAAATGGGGATTTGAAAAGGTTTCCCTGGTCCCAAATCTCTAGCTAGTGGTTTCCATAACCCCTTAAATTTGCTTCTGAGTCACTCCAGTCAAGTCCTATGTGGCTCAAATATTGGAGGAGGGCAACATTAAGGTACCATGAACAGTCATCATGCACATTTGCCCAGTATCTTCACGATTGAGGATCCTTTCTATTTTAGCCTTCTATTTGACAGAGAGAAACACAGCCAGAGAGGGAACACAAGCAGGGGGAGCGAGAGAGGGAGAAGCAGGCCTCCTGCTGAGCAGGGAACCCGATGTGGGACTCGATCCCGGGTCTCCGGGATCATGACCTGAGCTGAAGGCACTCGCTTAACCAACTGAGCCACCAAGGTGCCCCAATTTTAGCCTTCTATACACCTCTGTGGAGTCCATGTATTGAAGGAGCTTGCCAGTCGAACTAATAGCATGTATTAACAATCCTCTGTTCCCTTTTTTTTTTTTTAATTTAAAGGACAAGGGAAATGGCAACGTGAGCCGTGGTCAGCACAGAGATACCAACAGCACTACAGTGAGTTTACGTAACCCCAACCAAAATCCAGGAAGAGTGGTTCAGAGCCCAAACTCTAGAATCCCAGTTCTGCACCCTGGGGCGCCTGGGTGGCACAGCCGGTTAGGTGCCAGACTCTTGATTTCGGCTCAGGGTTGTGAGATTAAGGTTGTGAGATCAAACCCTGTGACAGGCTCAGCACTTAGCGTGGCCTCTGCTTAGATTTCCCTCTCCCTCTCCCTCTGCCCCCTGCTTGGGCATGTGGACTCGGTCGCTCTCTCTCAAATAAATAAATCTTTAATTTAACATTTAAAAAAAAAATAATAACTCATCCTGTTTTCATGTGACTCTCACCACTGTAATGAATCATACCACTAATACCATCTCTCTGCCCCAGGTGAGGTGAAAACAAATACGAGTCATCTGGAACAGACTATTTCAGTACCACTGTTAATCATTTAAACTCCAGGTCTTTTTAAATGACTATTTCTTCATTCATAAAGTGTTACTAGGATGTACCCATTGTTCCTATTCCCCCTAGACATGACCTTTCGTCTGACAGGAGACAAGCGGTCGGAAGAGGGAGCAGTAATAGAAGGGCAGGAAAAGTGCATTGGTTCCATCAAATTTCTAGGAGAAATATGTCAAAATGTCCTAACTGGTAAACTGTGTTACGATGACCAGAGAAAATTAAGTATCCAATAAACTGGGCATAAAGGAAGATCTCTGAAAATGACAGTGGCCCGATCGTTCTCAGTGTTGATATGGAGGACTATCCAGAGGGTGAGACAGTTGGGCTGTGCTATCCCCATCCCACCCATCCTCGGGACCACCAGCACTTGGGTACACACTCCGTAGACAGATACCTGCTGCCTCCATTAGTTTCCAGTACTGGTTCTATAATCTCCCCCCCCACCCCCACCCGGCTCTGTACTGTTAAGGAACCACCCTGTGGCTTGATTTCCTCATTTGTAAACTAGAGATAATACCTGTACCTACTTTATAGGGTTTTATAAGGATTAAATGAGTTAATGTATGTAAAGCTCCTAAAACAGTGCCGGACACAGATTAAGTGTTACCTAAACTATTGCTTTTATTTATTTATTGTATTTATTTATTTATCTATCTATTTATTTTTAAAATACAGATTCCTAGGTTTCTCCCCAATTCTAGTGAATCTGAATCTGCCATTCTCACCTGGGTGATTCTGATATGGAGCAGCTTTGGGAACTACAGATTGGCAACTACATTATTATTTTAAAATGAAAGTATCATTTGGTTATTTCATTTAAAATATCTTCAAATGAGGGGTGGGACTCCCGGGTGGCTGAGTCAGTTAGAAGGCTACCTTTAGCTCAGGTTATGATACGAGGGTCGTGGGATGGAGCTGAGCCCCACATCAGGGTCCCTGCTCAGCGGGCAGCCTGCTTCTTCCTCTCCCACCCCCCATGCTTGTGCTTCCTCTTTCTCTCTCTGTCAAATAAATAAAATTTTAAAAATCTTTTAAAAAAGAAAATATTTCTAAATGGGTCAAAGTCACAAACTTCCAGGTGTAAGATAAGTAAGCCATGGGAATGTAAGGCACAGCAGTAGTGACTATAGCAAATAATACTGTGGTGCCTCTTTGAAAGCTGCCAAGGCAGATCTTAAAAGTTCTCATCCCAGGGCACCCGGGTGGCTCAAAGCCTCTGCCTTCGGCTCAGGTCATGACCTCGGGCCCTGGGATTGAGTCCCACATCGGGCTCTCTGTGCAGCGGGGAGCCTGCTTCCCCCTCTTTCTCTACCTGTTTGTGATCTCTCTCTCTCTGTCAAATAAATAAATAAAATCTTTTTTTTTTTTTTAATTCTCATCCCAAGAAAAACATTGTAACTCTATATGGTGACAGATGTTAACTAGATTTACTGAGGTGGTCATTTCACAATATATACAAATGTCAAATCATTACATAATACAACTGAAACTAATGATCTATATCAATTTTACCTCAATTAAAAAAATTTGAAGAAACAAGGTACTTAACAGGAAGAAGGCAAGAAAAAAAAAATCTCCAAATGGCCCAGAAACAGAAATATGAGATGGTTTGATGGATCAAGACCTGCAGTTCTTACCTGAGATCAACTTTGCCCACCCCGCCCAACCACGGCACTCTTGTCAATTTCCAGAGGAACTGTGCCTGTTGTAATTGGAAGGGGAGCGCTACTGGCATCTAGTGGGTAGAAGCCAGAGATGCTGCTAAACATTCTACACAACGCATAAGACAGCCCCAAAATGTCAACAGAGCTAAGATTTGAGATACCCTGATCTGAACCAATGCTTCTCAAAAGTTTCTGTTCATACAAATTATTTGGAGCTCTCACTAAAGTATATATTTTGACTCCAGAGATTTAGCGCGAGGCCTGAGAGTCTGCTTTTCTAACAAGCATCACCGGAGACCTTGTTAGAATAATCTCAAACTGCACCCCAGATCTGTTGGATCAGCATCCGTATTGCCAGTTTCTCCAGGGGACTTGCATGCACGAGAGAGTTCGAGAAACATTGCTCTCAGAAATCCAATCAGATTGGTACTAATCCACCAAAGGAAAAGCTACTTTTCAGACACTAAGAGTAAGATTGAACCTTATTCTCTAGGCGATTTTTCTTTCATTTAAATGTAATGGAGAACTGTAGGCATCTCATTAGATGAGTCCCTGTGTTCAGTTATTCAGACATTCAGAGTAGGTCTGAATCAAAGTCCCCCACCCCCACCCAGACTGTAGGGTTGTCCTGGGAAGCTGAAAGGGGAGGGAAGGAGAGAGGGTGGCATGGAAGGAAAGAAGGGGAAAGAAGAAAGAAGAGAAGAAGGAGAAAATAAAGAAGGAGGGAGGAGTAGGAAAAGAAAGAGAGAGAAAGAGGAAAGGTAGGGATAGAGGGAGGAAGAAAGAAAGGAGGAAGGAAAAGGAAATGAGATCTCAGGGTCTGGGAGATGCCCTACACAAGATTAAACAAAAAAAAGTTTTTACTGCAGGACTTCTCAGAGCCTTTAATGTTCTAATGTTTTGACATTCAAAGGAATGTCAATTTGACATTCAAAGGAATATATTTTAAACATTTGACTATAGAAGCTTTTTACTAGCGAGTATCTCAAATACTTGAGGAACTCACCTTGGGACATGCTGGTCTAAGTTAACCATGATATTTACCTGAACATGGAAAAGACTGCCATGTCCTCTTCCTGGACCACTCAACTCCTAGGGACTTTGTACACCTTATGAACCAGAAGAGGTTCTAATAATAAAAATAGCAGCTACTACCTTTATCAAGCACCTACCAGACACTGTGTTAGACACTGATATGCATTTTCTCTGGTCATCATAACAACCCTGCAAGGCAGGAATTAACTCAATTTACACCATAGGAAAAATAAAGCATGGAGACACTGAGAAAATTGCTCAGATCCACGAACCTTAGTGAAGCTCAAGGTGCTCACCCAGCTCTATTCGATGGAACGTTGTGCTCTCTGGCACAGGGGTAAAAACCAAGAGCCCCCACCAGATTCAAATCCCAGCAATAGACATCTGTTCTCCCTGAAGCCCCCACCTCCCCTTTGCTAATAAATGGCCTGGCCTCTGTCCGGATTTCTAACCCACATCTCCCTCAACCTTTTACAGGCTCACCCACCTCCCTCTTTCCCACAAATGAGCCCCTGGGATGGAGATCCATCGCCTTGGAGATCAGGCTCACTCTCAGATTTCCCAGGTGGATTACGTCACCACTTCTAGCTTGAGAGGACGCCCACCCAGCTGATGAAGGCACTGGCAGATGGACAGCTCCCGTCGGGGGTGTCCCCTCACCTCATTCAGTACCAAGTAAACTCTGGAGATTTGGCATCTGTTGTCATAGCAGAGTAACAGGTGGTCCTCTCGCTGGACTTGATGGGAGCAGCTTATCTTGTCACTTGATCCTCTGCATTCATTACCTCTCCCCTCATCAGATACAACCGCTGAACAACACCCCACTATTGAGTAATTATTCTGTACTAGGTACCCTGCTAAGTCCTTACAAGTACTTCTTATAACTCCAACAGCACCACGAATTAATATTATTACCTTCATTCGAAGAATAGTCAAGTAAGCCCACAGAGGGCACATTATTCACACAATCCCCTGAGATGCGCCGAACTCAAACTCTGCTCTTCCTGATCCAAAACTCCTCCTCTTGCCGGCTAAGTCCTGAAGAGCCTCAACAAAACAGTTAAATGTTGCAGAATCCTCCTGGAAGTGGAGGAAAGAGGGGGCACAGAAAAATCGTGCATGTTGCTTGCTTTCCTCGTCAAAGGCACCTTATGAAGTTTTCCTGGCAAATATTTTCAACGACAGATGTGAAAACTGAGGAAGGCTCTTGTAACGTGCAATTTTATGTTTCCAGCCAAATTTACCACCAAACGGGACTTTGGTTTATGTCAAAACAAGAGGCTAAAAATGGATGCGCAAACTCCAGTTTCACAGAGATGTGGATTTGTAAAGAAAGCTCGTTAAATCACAACTCTGAAAAATGGGGACTGTGGAAAACCACACACAGAGCCTAGGCCCTATTTGGGGTGAAAAAGACCATCAAGGGTCCTTTATCCTGGGCTTTGGGACCCTACAGGCCTTTTTCCTCTCAAAAGATATCCTTAGGATAACATTTACTTCATCTGTAAAATGAGAGAATGGAACTAAACAGTTTCCAAGTGCCTTCCAACTCCAACTTTTATGTCTCTCTGAAATGGCAAAACCAATTTCAAATGGCCCATCAGGAGCAGCTTGGAAGGAGATGTAGATAAAATCAGTCCCCCCCACACATGGGTTTTCCATCATCTGTTCAAGCTCAGTTTCCTGCTTCCCTATAATGGGGACCCGTGGAATTCCCAGCCATTTCTTGCTTCTGCTTTTTCGGGCCCCATGGGTGTTACACCCAAGACAGGAGCCCTGGACTCCCCATACCCACTTGTGATAGGGACAAGCCAGAGGAGGAGAGAGCACGAACCAGCTCTATTTCCCTGCAATGCATCCACCTGTGACGTCATACCACCCTGTGACCTATACTTTCATGCTTGGAAACATAAGAACATTGGCTATTGGCCTCGACCAATGCTTAAACTATCTGGGGGCAGGGGGTGGGGAACAGTTTTATTTGTCTGTTTAATTTCCCATCCATCTCAGATGGATACTTTATAAAATAGAATAAAAGCAAATTACTGGGGGAAAAA
Organism: Spilogale gracilis; assembly: GCA_004023965.1. Taxonomy (NCBI): domain Eukaryota; kingdom Metazoa; phylum Chordata; class Mammalia; order Carnivora; family Mephitidae; genus Spilogale; species Spilogale gracilis. The sequence goes on from PITA01010090.1 coordinate 58,495, forward strand.
AATGAAGTGCTGCAAAGTGCTGCTTGGGTGTCCCAGCAATTTCAAATTACAATAAAAGTTTCTAAATGTTGACTCTTTGTTTCCAAATTTGTCTTGCCAGGGACCTGTAGCAAACAGCTCAGAAGGAACAGTTCACAGAGCCACACGGGACTGCAGCCCACACAGAGAGGCATTGCCCTAAATCCCTTTTCAATTCGATTCCAGACATTTATTAGGCCATTTCAATGTCTGTGCTAGGTGCTGTGGGCACCAATGATATTCAGATGACTGGCTTAAAACCTCTTGCAGATGCTGAGATGAATCCGAATGAGGCTGCGCCAATTCAAAGTGAGAGTGTTATTAAATAATCCATGGGCTTTAACTTGAAAAGAAGGAAGATTGCATGTGGCTTGAGAAATATCACATCCAAGTCAGAGAAGATGATGTTTAGGAGAGGAAAAACCCTCCCGTAATATCATGCAGTGCTGTGTTTGGAAGTTCTAGACAAATCCCAACTCCTCACCAACACGTTGCTTTTTATCCTGGCTTTAACCCCAGGCCGTTAAGAGAAACCTGTAAAGTAAAAATTTAAGATTCGGCCTCAGGCCCTCTCGTCCACCTGCATATAACCAAGTCTTCAGGCCCTCTCATCACCCTGCCTATAGCTAAGTCCTCATGAATCTCCACCAACTCTGTCTCCAGAGCAGGTCCTGAGCCCTTCCACCTGCCGCCATCACCTCCCACCCAGATTACTGCAATCCCAGCCACTTAGCTCGTCTCCCTGCTTCTTCTCCCAACCCCATCTGTTAAACTAGAAAGCACAGTAAAGGTTTAACAAGCAACCCAGTGGCTTCCCGCACCACTGAGATGAAAATCCTACCCTCCACCATGACCTACAGTCTCTGGATTCTCCTCCCCCTCCCACCTACCTGTCTGATCTCACCTCCAACAACCTCTGTACCCCTCTTTATAAGCTCGGCACACTTGCTCCTCTGACCACCGAGTTTGTTCCCCCTTGAGGGTTTCAGCCTGAGTATCGGGCCAACCAGGAAGACACTTTGTCCAGGTCCCTGCAAGCTGGCTCCATCCTACCGTTCCGCTCCCCGCTCCCCTGAAACCTCCTTCATGCGGTATGCCTTCCTCACCTAAATGCTCTCTGCCACTTCGCCCAAGCTGATGCTCCTCCTAGAATTTGTCAGTAATAGGCTGTATGTCTTATTCCCTGCTCTCACTGCAGAATGCCAGTGCCTTAACTATAATAAGCACTCAATAAATATTTATTGTCCGAGTTGCTACTTAGTATGAAGAACAACAAATTCACTTTTAAAAAAAGTGCAGTAAAAGAAACTGAGGGATTTGTTTGTTGACTTGAGATTTAATAAAAAGATAAAAAGAAGGAAAAATATTGTAGGACATTATGGTGCTACTGTTTGGGAGTTTTCAGTGTTTACCCCTGTCTCCATCCTAGGGTTTTATTAATGAGCCACTATCTTATATGTGATAATGTATTACAATGAGTTCCATTTGGTTGTGGGTCAAGATAAAATAGCACAGTGTAATTTAAACGAAACGATGTTTGCTTGGTGAATGGCAAGCTCATTTAACATTTGCTTCCTTCCTTCTGCACATCAGCTGTGCACTCTCCAAGATGAGCAGACCCAGCCTCCCTCCCATCTACTTATGGGAGGAGGTAGATGAGCCAGCTGCAATCTAACTGGACTTCCGAAAAGTGCAAGAATCAAGGCGGCCCCCCTCAAACGGCCACTTGTCAAAGACTCCCCACCTTGCCTGCCAGCCTTTGAGCCATTACGGGTCTCTTGACAGCCACCTGCACTTTTCTGAAAAGTCGGACAGGAATTCACCACCTGGCGACTTCTCAGAAGCAGCTCCATGTGCCAAAGCAGGGCACTGGTCCCAACGAGGTGGCATTCCCCTCAACAGACAAGCTTCAAAAGATGGGCAGCACCTTACGCCCACCTGTGCTAACTGCCAGCTGCCCACAAGAGAGGGTGCAGTGGTGGGAATGCCCCTGTTATCTTGGGCTTTCATCGCTGTGGTAGAAAGAAGCTGCTCTTGTGGGCTGAAAGGGATGGATTTCAAGGGTTTCTTTGCCTTTGAGGTCAAGCCTTCACTACCACATGATGAACACGTGCAATCTGTGGTCTAGCAAAGTGTCCAACCGGGAAGCAGGACCGGCTCAGAAAATATAACCATAATACAGGCAGAAGGCAGAATACAAATGCTATTTGCCATTGACGCTACATAATCCAGATGAGCCCTCTTTCCCCAAAAGAACATCGAGCTCAACTTGTAGAAAGTTATAAAGCAAGTCATTTACTTCTGCTCTTCGCTGCAAAAAGTCAGGATTCAAAGCAATGGTCCAGCTAGCATAGCACTTGGTCAGCCCTGGATCTCCTGGGATACTGCATTGACTTTTCTTTCCTGGGTCAAAATGGGTCCCTCTGTGATGTTATAAAGTATATATTTCTTCTTTTTTCCTTCCCCCAAATCTCACCCAAGAGGATGCTGAACATGCAGTAGATACTCAAGTGATACTTTGTATTCTCTTAATACTTTCTATTTTGATCAATTATTGTTTAAAATGGAGTAACTGTCATATTTGGGGGACAGGAACAGGGGAGCACACTTTTTGCAAAGTGTATTTCATTTCTTATTCTGTACTATTGTGATGGCATGAGTCTGGTTATTTGTCTGCTATATAGCTTATTAGAGTTTAATTTCAGCATGATGAGAAGTGATCCCTTCAGGTGCCTTCTGGGTAAAACTCTGTGATCCTTGCAAATTCAAGACAAAGACTAAATAGGATATAACAGACTTGTTGGGCTGACAAATACAGAAGCCAGGATACAAATACAGAGGCCCACGTCACGGAAGTGAAGGCACGCTCCAGAAATGCTATGACCAGCACTCTATGCAACACTGACATGTAAGAAGCTCATGTGTCCTTAGTGTTTCTGCACACAGCAGCATCTCAAGACCAACACCCCCCAGACCTACTCTGCAACTTGCGTATATTCTTCTGTTTGTCTTAAACTGCAGCCCCTTCTCCAGAGCTCTGTGCACCTGCACACACACAGCCAGGTGTTCAGTTATATAAACACAACACCACACAACAAGCAGCATGCGCCTCTCTATGTTACGCTTACACCTGACGGATTGGGGTAAGCAGACACGGAGGCTATAGGCAAAGCCACAGGCCAGAACAATAGAAAGGAAGAGAGCTGAGTAAAAACAAATGCTGCATGGTTTGTTTTTCCTGAGAAAGGTTAACAAACTCCATTTCAGCAACACAAAAAAAGCAACACAGACTCATCCGTGGAATTTGTTGACATGTGAAAGTAAGCCAGATTCACTGCAAAATAAATATATACAGGGACATAGAAAATATATGCAGATCTCCATCAATTGACAGGATGCCACTACAACCAAATGATTTGAAGAGAGGCATAAACTATTCTTTAGGAACTCAAGACTCTTCAGGAATCAGTTGCCCTTTATTTCCCAAGACACAGACCTTCTTAAACCCAAGGATTTCAGAAATCATTTTTGCAAAGGAATCTGAGACCAGGGTTTCAAATAAAAATGCCCCAATCTATGTAGCATTCAAATCCTTCCCAGGTTTGCCCATCCTCGTGGGGGCGGGGATGGAGGGGGAAGAAGAGAATAATTGGTGATTTTTTTTTCTGCCTGGTTGTTAAACACCCTAATTACTTCAAGCATCATTACCACCACTTGCCCATAAGCCATGCTCCGAAAATACTTTTCAATCTAAACTAAAATTGATGCTAATTTCTTCTGAGAATATAGCCAATATTAACACAATTTTCAGAGTTATTGGATTTACTTTTTTAATCTTAACAGGGATATCAATATTCTACAAAATGAAGATAATCTACCGGCATCTGAAGTAGAGCCAGCAACAACAAAGCTCTCTGAACAGACGGCCCATTTTTATAGACACGAAAAGTATTATAATTATATATCATGTGCCATAAGCATTATTACTGACCTGCCATTATTTTGATAATACTAAAGTGTCCTCTTAGACTCGTTCATGCAAATTTTACTTACATTGGAATTATATTGTTGTGTTCCCCTCCACATACAACTTTTGTACTGGACAGAATTACTTTTTCTAATTGTGATCTCAATACCTCAACATTCTGGCCTTGTTTGTACAGATATTTTTTTGCATTCATTTCTTTACCATAAATTCAATGGATTAGTAAATCATGACATTAGTTGTTTCTATAGCAAAGTGCAGCAAAGAAAGCAGACACTAGATAAATATTAGTTGAATGAATAAGTCTTAATTGATCCATTTTTTAGGGCACTCAACCTGGATTTTGTAAGACAGCGACACCTGTGGTGAGAACCATGATGTTCAAAAGACAGCGCTTCCTAAAGAGGCAAGAACGATGAGATCTGGTGCATGCCCTCAGGAATGGGAGGGAAACATGTACATAACTCACACGAGGCAGAATGTGGCAAGTAGTAAAACAGCGTGACAGATGATATCAGGGTTCTGGGGGAGATGAAATTATACCCGGGGGGGGAGAATGAAGTCTCCATGAAGGAGGTGAACTCTGGGGTCCATCTTCAAGGCCAAGCAGAAACTCAGTGGGCAGAAACGAAGAGTGACCATCCAGAAAGAAAGCGCAGTAGGAAGGAAAGCGTGAAGGTGGGAGGAAACATCTGGCAGTCATAGGTGGTCTGGTTCGTCTGCTTCGTGGGGTACATTAGGCACAGGGCCTGAATGCTGAGTTGAGAAGCTTTTAATAAGCAGACAATGAGCAGCTAGAGGTATTTTTGAAACAAGATAAGCACCATGAAGACTGATATGAAAGCAATATGCAAAACAAGCCGGAATGGAGAGAACAGGACAATTAGAGAGGAACTGGGAAGGAAGAAGGCATCCAGGAGAGGGTTAGTACAAAACAAAGGCCTGAATAACGGCAAGCAGGATGGAGGCCAGGGAATGGAATCAAAAGGTAGTGCAGAGGCGAAAACAACAAAGTCTAGCAACCACTGTGGCGCCATAAACAGGAACAGGAACATCAGAAAGGGCAAAAGGAGCCACATAGGAGGCTGTGGTACCGAACACGTCAATGCCTTGCACACGGGAAAGGCCAGCAGCCAGGCGCCCACCACCCGAGGCACCTCTCCCCTCCCTCGGCGTCGAGGATCCGAGAACAGGGATCCTAGCCACCGCATGCTCATGGGCTTTCTACTCCTGATAGGACTATTCAAGGCCCTCTTGACATCTCACCCCATTTCCTGTTGCTCATTCCTTCAACATAGTCAGTACAGGTGCTTCCCCTCCAGAAGCACTCTTCTCCACATGATCGAGAGTAAGACATAGCACCTTCCCCTTCACGGTTCTGATGGTCTTGTCCCAAAGCAACTCTTGACAGAGGAGGATGCATTTTCTTGGTGTTTGTCTTTTGTTTTGCTGTTGATGGAAATGGTTTTACTGTTTTATGCATATAAAAATAGCTTAAAATTCAAAAAATAAAATAATACACCCACTGTGATAAAAGATATAGATGATAAGTTGAAAACAATCTCAGAAAGGAGCAAAAAGAGGAAAACAGGAGAGAAGGGAAGACAAAATAAGAGAGGACGGAGTACAAAGAGGCAACCTAAGAAGTTCAACATCTGAAATGTGAACATTGTAGGAAGAAAGAAAAGTAGAAGAGAATCAAAAAAATCACTCAAGACAATTTCTCAAAACTAAGGACATTGTTTTCTAAACTAAAAGGCTACTGAGTGCACAGTATCAAAGGATGAAAATAGACCTATGTCAATGAACATCATTCTAGGGGCACCTGGGTGGCTCAGTCATTAAGCGTCTGCCTTTGGTCCAGGTCATGATCCCTGGGTCCTGGGATCGAGTCCCGCATTGGGCTCCCTGCTCAGTGGGAAGCCTGCTTCTCCCCTTCCCACCCCCTTTGCTTGTGTTCCCTCTCTGCTGTGCCTCATTCTGTCAAATAAGTAAATAAATAAAATTTTAAAAAATAAATAAAATAAACATCATCCTACATCTTCAGAAAACTGAAGATAACAAGACTGCAGACACTTCCAGAGAAAAAACCATGAAGAGGCTCTGCACAGCCCAGCCCAGCATCCCCTTCCCTCCAGGGTCACCTCCCCCCAAGATAGTAGAGCCCACCCTCCTGTCTACCCATCTCCCCTCAAACCTAAGTCAGACCATGCCCCTCCTCTGTTTAAACCCTTCTGTGGATTGCACTGCTCTTGGAATAAATGAAAACTTAAAGAAAACAGGGGAGTTGGAATTTAAGACACCTCTACAGTTTGATGATTCTTAGGAGTATCAACATTTTTGAATGAGTGGATAAAGGATTCTGCTTTACAAACAGCTACCAAAATGGAACTTTTCCTCTTCCTACCCCTCTCTTGCGGCTTGTTTTCCTTTCCCTTCCCGGGCTGGCTTCAGTCATCCGTCCATACTTCTCAGTGCAGATCATTGGCAATATCCGTGTCATATGAACTGCTCCTGAATGGGATCGTTCATGGAAGAAATTGCAACAAAATTTCCAAAGAGCCGTTGAGAAGTGGGTGAAGTTCCCATGTGAACCAGGATTCTTTCAACTCTCCATGGGGTTATGGTGAGGAAAAAAAAAGGCACGTGGAACATGGAAACAGTTCTGTTCGGTCAAGCTAGGCATCCCAAATTTGCACTGGCCATCAGATTACCATGAGTCTAGGAAGTAAGAACTTGTACATCCCCATACATAAGCTGATAAGGTATGTATAAAAGTTTTTCAACATATGTCTAACCAAACTGATTTGATGAAATGGACCTCTAGGTTATTCAAACTAATTATCTTGTCTTTTCAGGCTTGATTTATTCCGTAAATGTTTACTGAACACCTACTTTACTCCAGGCCCTTTTCGTCAATAAAAAGAGTAAGTCCACATGCTCTTGCAGCTTATGTCCTCCTGGGAGCATCTGATAATAAGCAAGGCACAGTGACACGGCAGATGTTATGAGACAGGAATTACTTCAGAGAGGGTGGTCCAAGAGAGAGACTCTGGGAAAATACATTTCACCTGAGACTGACTCATGAGAGGATCCAGCCATACAAAGGCCAGAGGAGACCAGGCAGAAAGAAGAACAACAGGAAGGGGCCTGGAGGTAGAAAATGAGGTGGTGTGTTTGAAAAATAAAAAAGAGTAGCAACTGGTCATAACATAACAAAAAATGAAGAAGATAGTTCAAGACGTGATGGAAGAGGTAAGCAAGGGCTGCACTACGTAAGGGCTGGGGAGGCCATGGTCAGAGTACGGATTTCCCTTCGCCTATGGAGAAATAGTTTCCTAGAAAATTCTTTTTTTTTAAGATTTTATTTATTTATTTGACAGAGAGAGAGATCACAGGTAGGCAGAGAGGCAGGCAGAGAGAGAGGAGGAAGCAGGCTCCCTGCCGAGTAGAGAGCCCGATGCAGGCCTTGATCCCAGGACCCTGAGATCATGACCTGAGCCGAAAGCAGAGGCTTTAACCCACTGAGCCACCCAGGCGCCCTCTAGAAAATTCTTAATAAGACTTAATAATAAGATTTAATAAAATGCTATTGTTTTCACTCACCCTCAACTTCCAGGAAACAAATGAAATGAAATTTTTTTCAACTCTTTCCATGTTAATTCAATGTTACAGTCACAGACCACATAAGGAAAATCACTTTTTCTTTTTCTTTTTTTTAAGATTTTATTTATTTATTTGACAGAGAGAAACACAGCTAGAGAGGGAACACAAGCAGAGGGACTGAGAAAGGGAGAAGCAGGCTTCCCACTGAGCAGGAAGCCCGATGTGGGGCTCGATCCTGGGTCTCCAGGATCATGACCTGAGCCAAAAGCAGTCGCTTACCAACTGAGCCACCCAGGCGCCCCTGAAGTATCACTTTTTCTAAATGAGGGTACAGTTCTATCATGTTCATGGCAAAAGAAAAGAGAATTCTTGATGAAGGAATCAAGGTTATTCAAGGTTATTTTTTTCTCTTTGTGCCGCTCCGTATCTGGCAGATCCCGGAAGATCAGATCGCTCAGCCTGCCACCACACTGAAGACCCCGGCCCGGCGCTGCAGGCGTGAGGTGAAACTGCTGCTCTTCAAGCTAGTTTGTGTTGCTGCCACTGCATCATCGCAAGACACTTTCAAAATGTTCACATTCTTCCTTCGCATTCCGGCAGGGTTTCTCCTGATCCTTAGCTCTTTATGAATCTCACCTCTGATGCCACTACCTAAACCAGGTAAGCATTCTCCATCGATACAAGTGCAGGCTTCTTCCACAGGCACTGGGGTAGGGCTTGCCAGACAACATAGGACAAGCCATTGACACTGACTCAAGGGATCCATGGAGCTGAAAGTCACGAAGGAGCATTTGCTAGTTACGGGAAGACTAATGGTACAACTGAGACACAACTAGTTCATTCAAGGCTTTAAGAAGCCCATTTTCCAGTGTCACTTTTGCTGTAACACACAACTTCCCCAAATAGTACAGGAATAAAAATGCCAAAAGGAATAAAGCAAAACCTCGTGCAGCAGCTAAGCAGATAGAAGGCTCTTCAGTAACGTCGTCCGCCGGCCATTTAGCCTGGCTGGTTCATAAAATACTCTACTAAAACGTAATTCTTTTGAAACACTTAGTAAGATAGTTGTGGGGTTTTTTTTCTATTATAAAACTCTTTAAGTCCATAAAATTGAAATGTCTTAAAAATGGTGAAGTCTTTTCTTTATTCACGATACCACAAGGCTGCATATATGCTGATTCAGGAGTCTCTGGTCGTGTGAACAATTAGATCACCATGTGTTGTCCTCAAGGCAGTGTGCCCGTAGATCATGTGCTGAAATCTTGTCTTAACCTCGCAGATGCTCTCTCTCACTCCCACATCGTATCAATCAATAATCCTTGCTTGTTCTGCTTCCAAATCTCTAATCAGATCCATGCCCTCCACATCCACTTCCACTGCTTTAATTCAAGCTTCTATCATCTCCTACACAAACTATTCCAACAGCGTCCAACCAACAACTCCCACTGATTGCTCCTGAGCAAGCTCAAATGTCAGCCCCTTGATGAAGATTCCCCAGCTCTCCATTCATGATTAAATAACTCCACTCACTTTGCCCCAGTAGCTTTTGGTGCACACCACTCTTCCCACACAGGCTGCCCCCCACAGCAGGCTGGCAAATAGAAACGTGCACCATGTGAGTGGAATTTTAAATGTTCTAGGAGCCTCACTAAAATGGCAAAGAGAGATCAGTGAAAATTAATATTTTATTTAACCAGATAGATCCTTAATCATTGATCCATATCCTTTCAACATGTCAACCAAGCAAAAAATATAATAAGAAAGTCTATGAATTTTCATATTAATTCTTCAAAATCCAATGTGTATTTCACATTTATAGCATATTTTAAATTAGGTACTAAAGTTGTCATCAAAAATAACTGATCTGTATTTACCTGTCATAAAATTTAAAGATGAAAAAACAATAGATTCCCATACCTACATTGTTCCAAATGTATACTTGAAAGTTTATAATAACTGTATCAAGTACCAACTTTTAAAAAAAAAAACACTGGGGCCCTTTCTTTCTTTGTCATTGGCAGACAGTATTAGCTTCACGTGTACAAAATAGGCATTTGACATTCGTACCCACTGTGGAACAGTTACCACAATACGTCTAATCACATACCATTTGTCACCTTACAAAGTTAATAGAACGTTTCTGACTATATGCCCCATGCGGTACATTACATTACCTTTTTCTTTCACATCAAAGTAAAATTAACATTTAAAAATCAGTCCCTCAGTTACACTCGCTGCATTTCCAGTGCTCAACGACCACACGCGGCGAGGAGCTCTTCTACGGGACAGCGCAGCTCTGCTGTGATCAGTGTATGTATCTGTCTTCTGAGCTAAATCAGACCACATCTAACTTACTGCCCCTTCCCCGTTGCCTAGTTTAAGGTCTAGCACAAAAATAGTGTTTTATGAAAGTTTGTTGACTACGTAAAGAAAAATATGTGGAAATCACTTGACTCTACCACATTAAATCAAAAATATCCTTTGTAAGGAATGTAAGTGGCACACACAAGCCCAGGCCTGCATGAAAACTCACAAAGCCTACATACACTCGACTTGTTACTGATTCTTTTAATAATAAACATGGCTTCGGGGCGCCTGGGTGGCTCAGTTGGTTAAGCAACTGCCTTCGGCTCAGGTCATGATCCTGGAGTCCCGGGATCGAGTCCCACATCGGGCTCCCTGCTCGGCAGGAAGCCTGCTTCTCCCTCTCTCACTCCCCCTACTTGTGTTTCCTCTCTGCCTGTGTTTCTCTCTGTCAAATAAATAAAAAAATCTTAAAAAAAAATAATAATAAACATGGCTTCAAACATACTATTCCCCCTTTTTCTCCACCTTCCCTGCTCTTTTCTCCTTCCATGAACACACTGATGGGTATTCTTCACAATGAGCCTTCATAATATGCTTCCACATCCTCCAGTTACCTTCTCTGCCTATGTCTTGCCTTCTTAAATTATATTTTAAGCTTCTGGATACAGACACCATTCCTTCTCTTTTGTCACTATCATCACACATGGCTTATTTGGCAATACCAAAGTATAAGAATTTAATATATGACATATAATCAATTCTCAGATGCCTCCTTTTCAGCGAAGTCTTTTCCGATCAATCCTAGAAGCCCAACCTCCCAGCACGCATATTCACACCCCAGTCTCTGGAGAGCTGGAAGGGTGACCTCCCCACACCGTCAGTTCATCTCTACATGCTGTGGTGTTTTACTCCCCAGGAGATGGGATGACGTTTCCAGTCTTTGTTGCAATACCCCACATTACCTAGCTGCTGTGCTGTCATCAGAATAGACCCTTCTGCTCTGTGCACCGTGGGCACCCTGGCAGGATGGCTGAAGCTGGAAAAGGCTCAAGCCAGGGTGTCCTGGGGCACTTTGTGCAGGGGGTGCCCTGTCAGGGGGGCTAGAGCTAAGACAGTGTGTGGGCCAGCAGGTCCTCAAGCTCTCCAAGAAGAGGAGGTCCTGGAGGGATAGCTGAAACTAAAGTGGGGTGCCAGAGGAGACAGGGCTGAGGGGATGGGCAAAACAGGTGAAGGAGAGGAGGAGAAACAGGCTTCTAGTTAGGGGAGTAAAAGGCACCCCTAAGGAATATAGTCAACAACATTGTAACAGCATCGTATGTGACAGATGGCAACCACGCTGTGGTGAGCGTAGCATAAGTTATAAACTTGTCAAATCACTATGCTGTACACCTGAAATTAATGTAACATTTTGTGTCAACTGTACTCAAAGAAAAAAAAACATAATAAAAAAAAATGGGCCCTTCTGTCGGTATTGCTTCCTGTCCCCACTTGCCACCTCCATCTCCCCTCACCTGCCATGAGATTCCGCAACACACGACAGAGGAGAATCCTGAAAGTGTACAGATCTCCTTGGTCTTGTTAGTTATGCCTCCCTCCTGACAAATGACTCTGATCAATTAATGCACAAGAAAATTTCGACAAAGGGAATCATAGCAGGTTTACCTTTTATTCTAATGTTGCTTGCATAACAACAAAATAAACATTAGCACAAAGATGTCTCCATGAATCAGTCATGGGGTTCCTCTAAGTCTGTTGGTGATCTCTCTTGCTTGGATAGCTCTGTGATTGCATCTATCTCTGCAGGAGTGAACTTGGGGGTTAGTATCACAGCGTCATAATCAAATTCTTCATCAAGTGAGAAGGGCTGAACTTCATCTCCAAGTATCTATAAAAGGTAGAAGGAGAAAAATCCTACAATCATTGTAAATGAAGAAAAAGTTGAAAACATAAACTCCCTATTAATATTTAATTCAACTTTCTTTAGACTTCAGCACTCTCTGCTGATTAAGCTGTTTTTAAGTAAAAGAATAAATTCAATTACTCAATTTGACCTAATTTAAGTCTCTTAATATGCCCCATTTGTACCATCCTGCATCAGAATGAATATCATTAACTAATTCCACCCACAGCAAGAATCAGAGAGTTTCTCTTGCACACATTCATTACATCTTTACCACTTGCCGTGTTAGGGCTCGAGGCGTATGGAAAAACTAAGTTACATTAAAATATGAGAAAATATACCTTGAAATTTGGATCAGCCTTCAATACACCTTCACCATTTACTAAAAAAGACTTGTATCAATACAACAATTTTCAAAGATAAAAATACACTACGCTTAATGCACCTACTTCTTCAGATAATACTTAAAACTCCTTGGCCAGTAACAGTAGGAATTAAAACACATAGCATCACCTCAAAAAGTTCAGGATCTCTTTCTTCTCTCAAGACTTATTTTAAAATATTACAGAATTTATCTACAAGTCCAAGGAGCTGCAAAGCGACAAATAATTCTGCACCTATGTATTCATAATCTGTGAGTTTTAAAGACTTCCTAAAGGCAGGCAGATATTTTCTAATAAACAAAAAGAGAATAACTTAAACCACATCATATTCACCCCTTAAAGAGCTGCTCCAAAAGCAAACGGTGTGTGATACAATGAAATTATCTGGCACCTCTTATGTAGCTCTATGATATGTATGCAGATGCTAAAATAATTGAAAACTATTGTTTGGAAGACTGAAAAAAATGCCCTGAAGCTATAATCAGTTTTAAATATTCTTGCATCCAAGATTATCTCATTGAGTGGATTTTGCAATGTTCTTAAAAATAGATCACGTAGCTGAGAAACTATGTGCTATTATTAAGGGGAGGGGGGACATGAAAAGTGGGTATCTCCTATCTGTCTGGCAAGTTGATCTTCTAGCTAGGTGAGCAGTGCTAATAGCAAACAGGCAGCCATCTACCATCCTTTCCTAAGTAAAACCAGCAAGAGAACAGACTTCAGAGACTCGTTCATTTCCTCTTTATTTGAAACTGTCTGTGTGCTTTCCTGACAAAGGCAATGATGGGAGCTGCCACTGAGTGAGTTCCTCCCTCGTGTCAGCCCCAGTACAAGCCACGGTGTGGGCATCAGCAGTAAACTTCAAACAACCCCTCTTCTGAAGCTCTGAAAGGTTAAGTAACTGGTCTGAGGCTGTATCATTAGTAAGGGAGAGAAGCAAGATTGGAATACAGGGCAATCGGTTTCAGATAAAGCTTACCTCCTCAACAAAAACACCAGCACAAGTCAACCTCGAACTTGTCACTAAGCCAAGCCATAGACAGCTCTTGGGGAGAAAAGATCTTTTCCAAATAAGCTAAGCAATTCCCATAGTTTATCACAGAAACCATATCCAAGGCTCCAGGTAACACCATGCCTGTTTTTAAAAGAGCAGGGGGATCTGTCCGTTTTGGTCACCTTCTAAGATTACATTTATCTCCACGGTAGAAGTGACAGAGTGGTAATATTGTTAAGAACAGCTCAAATGAGGAAACATAAACAATAACGCAATGTGTTCATGTCCTGAATAGAAGCACCCCTGACATCTCCATCCCTCCTCAGTACTAAGCACTGCAGCTGGCACCCCCCATCCTGAGCTGATCCCAGCAGAGCCTGGGAGAGGACCAGAAAGAGTCCTCTCTGCACCAGTGCATCCAGCCTCAGGGGATTCTTGCTGCCCTTTTATGCCTGGTTCAAGGCCTGGCATCCAGGCTGCAAGTACCCACGTGGGCCCATAGCTCTAGGAATCTGAACCCCCACCCCCGCCCCAGGCCACTAAAACTTTACCTGCCCCTTACCAGCCACTCCATGCATTTGCTTTGCTTTCACCCACCCCTCTTTGAGGCTGGAATGCAGTTTCAAATGAGACATCTCTTTGCTATGTTAAAATCCCAGTGACACCATACAATCCTCCTCACATTCTCTCTACACAACACAAACAACCTACACATTCCCACCTCCCCCCCTTCATTTGTTCACTCCATAAATATGTATTGAGTGTTTAACACATATTAGGTGCAGGGAACACAGGATGAAAATAGCAAAATCTGTGTCAGGCACAGCAGAGCGAGCCACTAAAATAAAGACTGGAGGGGCGCCTGGGTGGCTCGGTCAGTTAAGCGACAGACTCCTGATTTCAGCCTAGGTTGTGATAATCTTAAGATGGAGCCCCAAGATTCTCTCTCTCCCTCTGCCCCTCCCCTCACTGTCTATCTCTAAAAAAAAAAAGAAGAAGAAGAAGAAGAAGAAGAAGAAGAAGAAGAAGAAGAAGAAGAAGAAGAAGAAGAAGAAGAAGACGACGACGACGACGACGACGACTGGGAAGTGTCCACTGAGATCTGGCAGTTGCAGAGTAAGTGGGACCTTTATTCTGAATACAACCAGGCCAGTGGCTAGAGGCAAGGACCTTCTGCGGTATACCGAATCAGGAATTAGGGAGAAAGAAGCAGAGTCAACTAGTAGAGTCAAGTCTAATAGTTTCTGAAGTCTAGATGAGAACACAGGGAGAAGAACAGACACTAGCCCAAGAAGGCCTGAGGTCAAGAGAAGGCTATTTCTCCTTTCCTTTCGTTTTGCTTCATTTCATTAAAGAGGGGAGAGACTTGAACATGTTTATATGCTAAGGAAAATGAAGCAATAGAGAAGAAGAGAGAGAATGACCCTGACCGCGTTGTTATATCAGAAAAACCCTCTCAGCGGGGAAGAAGGTTTTTCTTTTATTTATTTGTTCATTCAATATTTATTGCATGTCTACCATATGTGTACAACACTGAACTTGGCACTAGCTCCTACCTTTTTTGCTTTTTAATTAAGTAAGCTGATGAAGACACACCTCAGTGAATTCAGAGTCCTCCAAGACAAGGGCCACATACGTAATCCCAAGCAGACATATGCTGCAGTTCAGGAGACATCACTGTGATCTTGGAAATGGCACCTTTTAAAATACACTCAAGTTGCAATTCTACTTATGTATATCGGCTCCTGGCTACCGCGGCCCACGCTGGGAATTCTCTTCCTTCGGGTTAGGTTTGTTTCGGGGTTCTAAGCTGTACGACACCAAGGCTTTGGGATTACAAACTGAAATTCTGATTTATTTCAAAAAGAAGAATTTATGCAAGGGAAAACCAAATCCCCTGCTACTAAAAAGAAAACAACTGTGAATTAAGTTATTAACTTGTTATTTTTGCCTAAGGAGCTGAGAGAAATATGTGGATTTGAGGGGTCTCATTTCAAATCTAATTGAAATCTTTTCGTAGCCTCTCAGGGAATAGAATTTGCACACTGTTAGAAAACGGCTAGTTTCCTTAAAATCGCTCATGTGACTTATTCAAAGAGAGACCCTGTTACCAGAGAAATCATTTTCATTCATAGTACCACACA